>LR812520.1:33988043-34028043 GCA_903798195.1 Danio kyathit | reverse complement strand
CCCATCTCGGAGCATTTTTTGATCATTTTATGAGGTATACTTGAACTGAAAATGGGGGGTTTCATGGCCCTTTAATATAAACACAGAACATCCCGAATGATTGAGAACCACTGATATAGCCTATTGTTTACTGCACTGTAAATAAACCCTGGGGTGCCGAAAAAAAAAAAAGTTAAATAATGAGCGTTAAATTACAGAAATTTACCACAAAATAACAAATGTTAAATTACAGAAATTTACCTTAAAATAACAAATGTTAAATTACACAAATTTACTGGAAATTTTAATTTAAGGAAATTTCTGTAATTTAATGGCTGTTATTTTAGGGTAAATGTCTGTAATTTAATGTCTGTTATTTTAGGGTAAATTTCTGTAAATTTTTTTTTTAACTTTAATTGACAACAGTCAAGATAAATACAAACAATAATGAGAAAAAAAAAAAAAAAAAAAACACACATACAGTCCTGAGATTGGGCCCGAGCTCACAAATAAATATATAGAGATCTGAGGGAAAAAAACAAAAAAACAAATAGACAAACTTCAAGCAAACATACAGACTTAGAGACCTAAGTGACCTATCTAATGAGGCTTTGGACTGGTCCCCATCTTCTTTCAAAGGTATGAGTCTTCAGCTGAACTTGTGCTGTCAACTGTTCCATTGAATATAACTGTCTGACTTTTTGTATCCACTGTGACACTGTGGGTGGTTCAGGTTTAAACCAGTTAATTGTTATAATTTTTCTTGCAGCCATTAGCAGGAGATGTAGCAAAGTTTCCTGATCATGAGACAGATCGTCCGGAAATTTGTCCAGTAAAAACGTTAAAGGGTTCCAAGAGAGATTCACTTTAAGGAGCTGTTCTAAGATCCCCTTAACTTAATTTCTGTAATTTAATGTCTCTTATTTTACATTCAATTTCTGTAATATAATGGCTGTTATTTTAGGGTACATTTCTGTTATTTAAGGTCCGTTATTTTAGGGTAAATTTCTGTAATTTATTGGCTGTTATTTTAGGGTAAATTTCTGTAATTTAATGTCCGTTATTTTACATTCAATTTCTGTAATTTAATGGCTGTTATTTTAGGGTACATTTCTGTAATTTAATGTCTGTTATTTTATGGTACATTTCTGTTATTTAATGTCTGTTATTTTATGGTACATTTCTGTAATTTAATGTCCGTTATTTTATGGTACATTTCTGTAATTTAATGTCTGTTATTTTAGGGTAAATTTCTGTAATTTAATGTCTGTTATTTTAGGGTAAATTTCTGTAATTTAATGTCTGTTATTTTATGGTACATTTCTGTAATTTAATGTCTGTTATTTTAGGGTAAATTTCTGTAATTTAATGTCTGTTATTTTAGGGTAAATTTCTGTAATTTAATGTCTGTTATTTTATGGTACATTTCTGTAATTTAATGTCTGTTATTTTAGGGTAAATTTCTGTAATTTAATGTCTGTTATTTTAGGGTAAATTTCTGTAATTTAATGTCCATCATTTTATGGTAAATTTCTGTAATGTAATGTCTGTTATTTTATGGTACAATTCTGTAATTTAATGTCCATCATTTTATGGTAAATTTCTGTAATTTAATGTCTGTTATTTTATGGTAAATTTCTGTAATTTAATATCCATCATTTTATGGTAAATTTTTGTAATTTAATGTCCATCATTTTATGGTAAATTTCTGTAATGTAATGTCTGTTATTTTATGGTGCATTTCTGTAATTTAATGTCCATCATTTTATGGTACATTTCTGTAATGTAATGTCTGTTATTTTATGGTACATTTCTGTAATTGAATGTCCATCATTTTATGGTACATTTCTGTAATTTAATGTCCATCATTTTATGATACATTTCTGTAATGTAATGTCTTTTATTTTAGGGTAAATTTCTGTAATTTAATGTCCATCATTTTATGGTAAATTTCTGTAATGTAATGTCTGTTATTTTACATTCAATTTCTGTAATTTAATGGCTGTTATTTTAGGGTACATTTCTGTAATTTAATGTCTGTTATTTTATGGTACATTTCTGTTATTTAATGTCTGTTATTTTATGGTACATTTCTGTAATTTAATGTCCGTTATTTTATGGTACATTTCTGTAATTTAATGTCTGTTATTTTAGGGTAAATTTCTGTAATTTAATGTCTGTTATTTTAGGGTAAATTTCTGTAATTTAATGTCTGTTATTTTATGGTACATTTCTGTAATTTAATGTCCATCATTTTATGGTAAATTTCTGTAATTTAATGTCTGTTATTTTATGGTAAATTTCTGTAATGTAATGTCTGTTATTTTATGGTACAATTCTGTAATTTAATGTCCATCATTTTATGGTAAATTTCTGTAATTTAATGTCTGTTATTTTATGGTAAATTTTTGTAATTTAATGTCCATCATTTTATGGTAAATTTTTGTAATTTAATGTCCATCATTTTATGGTAAATTTCTGTAATGTAATGTCTGTTATTTTATGGTACATTTCTGTAATTTAATGTCCATCATTTTATGGTACATTTCTGTAATTTAATGTCCATCATTTTATGGTACATTTCTGTAATGTAATGTCTGTTATTTTATGGTACATTTCTGTAATTGAATGTCCATCATTTTATGATACATTTCTGTAATGTAATGTCTTTTATTTTAGGGTAAATTTCTGTAATTTAATGTCCATCATTTTATGGTAAATTTCTGTAATGTAATGTCTGTTATTTTATGGTAAATTTCTGTAATTTAATATCCATCATTTTATGGTAAATTTCTGTAATTTAATATCCATCTTAATGTCCATTATTTTATGGTACATTTCTGTAATTTAATGTCCATTATTTTATGGTAAATTTCTGTAATGTAATGTCTGTTATTTTATGGTACATTTCTGTAATTTAATATCCATCATTTTATGGTAAATTTCTGTAATTTAATGTCCATCATTTTATGGTAAATTTCTGTAATTTAACGGCCGTTATTTTACGTAAAATAACAGATTTTAACAGTGTGGTTTCAATGCTTGTCACACACCTTTCCCAATGTCACTGTTTGGTGAGTGTGTGTGTCCCCTTGTGTGTGTCCATACCCTTTAACGTACTGCCAATTTCTGTTCAGGATTCATTTATGGAAATTTGTATTAGGTGGCTGCAATATCAAGAGCAAACCGTCAAAATGTCACTGATTTCCAAAAATAAACTTTGCATTTCGGGATAATCCCGAGCAGCTCTATGATAAAGAGGTGAACTCTATTTCCTCTCCATGCAGTGTGTGGGAACACAATATTTTCTTTTTATTTTTTGTAGAAAGAGGAGAACAAAGCATCAGTGCTTGAATTGACTAAGAAATGTTGTGTATTTTGTAAACAGATTCATATTAATATTATCAATATGCATTGTTGGACACAATATGAAATATTCAGTGTTTGGACTTTCAGCTGTGAAAATTAAACAACACTGAATTGAACTAAACTGAATTTAAACTCTGAAAACTAGACTGACAGTTTCAATTTCAATTTACAAGAACTATTATGTTAAGCTGCTTTGACACAATCTACATTGTAAAAGCGCTATAGACATGAATGCAGATCAATTGAATTGAAGTGAATTGAAATACTAAAATGACAGACTTCAGTAAGCGAAGACCTTACAGCAGAAGGTACATAACTCTGCATATGCTATACTATATACCGAGTACACTTGAAACAGAAGGATAAATTAGGTTTAAGATGTGCAGAAGTGACTAGATATTTTTAAACGAACACATTTACAGTTGTGATCTGAGAAAAGAACCAAAGTGGATGAGAAATACTGTAAAAGCCACTCGAATGTTGAGTTCATAACTGAATTCATAATATGAATAAAAAAAATAAATGCTTTACTGGTGGATTCAGTTTTCTACTCTATCCCTGACAGCAATTTCCTAACAAGCTCTTCTGTTGGCTCTTGTGTTTTCAGTCTTACCCAGGAGGATGAGCACACACAGCAGGATGGCGATGAGGGCTCCAGTGCTGAGGCCGGCTGAGGACAGGAACGCTTGGGCTCTGCACACTGTTCTGGCCCCGCGCTGGCACGGGCAGACCCTGAGCGTCAGTGTGCTAGTACTGCTGAGGAGCGGCTCTCCCCCATCCCACACAACCACAGGCAGCTGGTACTGCTCCTGTTCTGCCTGGCTGAAGCCATGCCTGCGCGCCAACACGCTCGCGCTGCTATCTGTCGAAGAGAGCAGAGGTTTATTCACGCTGGCTGCATGCATGACGACGCCGTGCAACACAAACCAACAAAACAATTCACCCCCCCATCCTCGGCAGTCGCCTCTGAGAATGGAGAACAGCTTTTTGAATATTGCATTCTGTTACTTCTTTTTCAAGCCGCTTGATATGTGGAAATGACAGCAACTATGAAGTGGCAGCCACAGCATTATCATTAAAGACAAAACAATGCTCATTTTTAGATCCTTTAAATCAGCTAAGGCTAATGTGATTTTTAAATACAATGTGACAAGCAAGCAATGCTTTTTTAGAATCCTGAAAGGATAGTTATCCCCAAAAATAAAAATGTATTAAACACTTGTGACCCTGGATGACAAAAGCATTCTGGTAATAGAATGATTAATCAATTTGGCAATTGGCAAAAATTCATTGTATTGGTCAAAATGATTGATTTTCCTTTTATGGCAAAAATCATTAGTAAAGACAAATCATTCATTCATTCATTCATTTTGCTTCGGCTTAGTCTCCGATTTATCAGAGGTCGCCACAGCAGAATGAACCGCCAACTGTTCCAGCATATGTTTTTTTTATGTTTTATTTATACATTGTAAAACACATTACAAAAATATACAAAAAGGACAACATAAACATGTAACAATAAGCAAATACACTGAAGAGTATTTTGAGCAAAAAAAAAAAAAAAAAAACACAACAACAACAACAATAATAATAATAATAGTCCAATCTTACATACAGAAAAATCAAGTCTACAATGTTTTGACCAGAACCAGTGTCCAGTACCAAGCTGGGAGTTGGGGGGTCGGGACTCAATCAAAAGGAGCAAGGCCAACCTGAAGAGTTTGGACAAGTTTGCGAAGGGGTTCCCGCAATTGAATGAAAATAGTGCTAGGTTGAAGAGAGTACCTAATTTTCTGTAACTTGTAGGGTAAGGGCTCTTCCAGTTGAGAAAAATTATTCGCCTAGCCAGAAGGGTTAAGAAGGCAACAAAGTCTACAAAAACGAGAGGTGTGGCCGGGTGGAGGAGAACCCCAAATAATCCAATAATTAGACAAGGTGGAATATCAACAGTGGTATTAGCAGCCAACAAGAGGAAAATTTGCCTCCAAAAAGAAAGCAGGGAAGGTCCAGCATATGCTTTATGCAGTGGATGCCCTTCCAGTCGCAACCTAGTACTAAGAAACACCCATAGAGTACACTCTCACTTTTACACACACACTCTCATACACTACGGTCAATTTTAGTTCATCCAATTCACTTATAGCGCATGTCTTTGGACTGTGAGGGAAACCAGAGCAAGACAAATCATTTGTCAATGAAACATTTACTTAGCTTTCAAATAATATATACAAGCCAGTTTAAAAAAAAATGACACTTATGACTGCTGTTGTGGTCCATGGTCTCATTTACTCACCCTCAAGTCATTCCAAACCTCACCTTTTTTTTTAAACACACACACAAAAGAATGTTGAAAACTGGTAGCCATTGACTTACCTAGTAGAAAATAAAAATATAAAAAAGGCAGTGGCTGCTGGATTTCTACATTTTGCAAACTACGTTTGTTTGTTTGTTTAGCATAGGGAACAAGTGGAGTGAGTAAATAAATGATGACTGATTTTTTATTTTTATGATTTTAATTTGTTCTATCCTTTATCAAAATATTTTCGGTCCCTTTAGCATGATCTATATTCCATTTCCGGTATCATTATATTAATAATTTTTAATATTAATATGAGTAGTGTTACAAGAAGGGCTGATTGATATTGGAAAAATTACACATTGCAATATTTTTTTTTTTATTCTGCGATATATATATTGCGATATGAATACAATTTTAATAGATGAGTTGAATAAATATTTATAAAGAATCTATAATTTTAGACTGAATGGGAAGATTCTGTAGGGGGGTGCATAAAAAATAATAAACAATCTACAAGCATAGAGCAATTTAATAAGGAAAAATATGCTAATTAAATAAACAGCATTTTATTGTTTTTTGAAGAGTCGAAATGTATTCAGGTATACATTAATTGAATAGTCAGATGTAAAATAATACTGCATAGTCTTTGTTTTATAAACATTTCAATAAAATGTATTGTTTTTCGTTTTTTAAACAAACGGTACATTTTCTAATGTCTGAATACGTTTAAAACCCTCACACAGTCACAGGCCTCAAAAAAACACCTGTTTCTAAGTCAGACTCAACATTGCGTATACTTGCTATGTGACTATTGCAAATGATCACATTGCGATATTGATGCTAAAACAATATATTGTGCAGCCCTAGTTACAAGTAATAATTATTAGTATTGTTATTATATATAAATTTTAAATTTTTCCACAAAAAAATAGCAACAACTTTCAAATATTACACAGCAATATTGAACTTTTGTATAGCAATTTGAAATTTATTTTCAAGTACTAAATCAGCATATATATATATATCAAATAAAATAGAAATTCAGCTCTTGCATGACAGGAATAAATTATTTCAAAATAGAGGTTATTTTAAACTATAAATAATAATAATAATAATAATAATAATAATAATATTTAACATTGAACTTTTATCGTGTTTTGATCCAATAAATGTAGCCTTGCTTGTCATCAAGAGACTTTGTCAAAAAAAGTTACAGACCCAACCATTGAACAGTAGTAGTGTCATCAGTGCTTAATTTGTGAATTGCGAGGTCCCGGAACAGATCGGGGTAACGGATCCGGTATGTTACCCGAGGATGAAAAGGTGTTGCGCATTAAAGTGGGGAGCATTGGGGTTGGTGCGGTGGATGGTGGAGGGGTGTCGCGGACAAAAGTGAGCGGGGCGGGGGTGTCGTGGACGACAGTGAAGAGGGTTGGGGAGTCATGGAAGTAAGCGAAAGTGAACAGCGGACGGGAGAGAAGGGCGATTGAGGAGGGGGATCAGCACAAATTAAGCCCTGAGTGTCAGTCACCAGCAATCTAATCCTTGTAGATCGCTAGTAAACACGCAGATCGCTAAGAACTACAAATCCATGAAATAAACTGTGTGTAACATTTGTTTTTTAAATTAAAAATCTTAAAATGTAAACAACTTATACAAAACATCCCATAATGTAAATAGGTAGTCATTTAATAAGAATATGTCAAAAAATCAAATTTGACAAAAATGTCAGATAGAACCTTATAATTCTAAGGTGACAAAGTTCCGTCATGCACCTCGCACACAGCTGTTCCTGTTTCAGTTTGATTACACATGCACACACACAGTCAGAGGATCATTATGGACTGATTACATGGACTTTAAATACAGCACACACACAGATCTTGGCTAAGTCTTGTTATACTGAATTGTGAGCATTATGACGCGTTTTTCTTTGCCTTGTCTTGCAATGTTTGACCCTAGCTGTGTTTGATTGTTTATTCCTGTCTAATGCCTGCCTTCTGACCACTTGCCTGTTATTTGTTTACGACTCTGAATTATCCGCATATACCCATTTGCCCCTGTGCTGACTGTAGCTTGCCTGACCATTCTCTGTTCAATAAACCTGCATTGCGATCCACACCTTTTGTCAGCGTCACTTAACACTACAAGTAGTAAACATTTAAATAATGCAAATCACTCAGAATTATGCATGTTCTAAACATTTTTGAAATGCATCAAAAATAACTGCAGTCAGAAATAATCATACAGTACGCATACAGATTTTTGTGTTTTGATTCACAATGGCCCATCTTCACTTGTGTCAGATTTTTTAAAAAGCCAACGCTTGTTTTACCGCTGTACGTCCCCAACAGGAGCATTGGCGCTCTGGTGTGCTGACAGCCTGTAAACCCCACACAGTGACAAAAGTGTCATGCTTTATTAACTCCCCACAGTGCACCAACTTTTCTCATTTTTGAGAGGCTTGTGCAAGGTTTTTCACCTTCTCCCTTCCTGTCTCCATACCTTCTCACATTTGCACACACACACAGACAGGCAGGTCGTAAGCACCTCTGTGTATGCGCGGTCATGCAGCTTCTTCACACTGCAGATGTGTGTTTTTTTTAACTCTGCAGCCTAACAGAGGACTTCGGTGTGTTTTGGTTTTGGTCTCTGTCTTAATATCAGCTCCAGACAAATTGTCTTTTGCAACTCATCGTGTGTTCATTTGTTTATTGTACTATTTATTGTGAGTATTTACATTTTTATTTACATTTTGTGTGAATAAAGAAAATATACACCCAGAACTATCCTAAACTATACTAATAAAAACAACAAAACCACAACACTGCATCTATTTTACATTGTACCAAAGAATGAAGAAAGCCTTTTTTGATACAATGTAAAAATAAACATTTAACTTAACCTCCTGTCTATAATTTGGGGACAAATAAATGATCAGTATTAAAATCTGATATCACTCTGCTGAAATAAAATGCTTAAAAACAATTTACACTTCTCAACGTCATATTGTACTGTATGATAATGAATACTCACTAGATAATCATCCTAAATAATTGAATCTATACTTCATAGCAACAACTCAAAATCTTCAATGTTTAGGTGATGTACAGTAGCTACAGTATATACACTAGTCGGCCACTTTATTAGTTACACCTTACCAGTACCGCGTTGGACCCCCTTTTGCCTGCCTTATTCCTTTGTGGCATAGATTCAACAAGGTACTGGAAACATTCCTCAGAGATTTTGGTCCATATTGACATGATAGCATCACGCAGTTGCTGCAGATTTGTCGGCTGCACATCCATGATGCGAATCTCCTGTTCAACCACACCCCAAAGGTGCTCTATTGGACTGAGATCTGGAAAACTGTGGAGGCCGTTTGAGTACAGCGAACTCATTGTCATGTTCAAGAAACCAGTCTGAGATGATTCGCGCTTTATGACATAGTGAGTTATCCTGCAGGAAGTAGCCATCAGAAGATGGGTACACTGTGGTCATAAAGGGATAAACACATGGTCAGCAACAATACTCAGGTAGGCTGTGGCATTGACATGATGCTCAATTGGTACTAATGGGCCCAAAGTGTGCCAAGAAAATATCCCCCACACCATTACACCACCACCAGCCTGAACCGTTGATATAAGGCAGGAAGGATCCATGCTTTCATGTTGTTGATGCCAAATTCTAACCCTGCCATCCGAATGTCACAGCAGAAATCGAGACTCATCAGACCAGGCAACATTTTTCCAATCTTCTGTTGTCCAATTTTATTGAGCTTGTGTGAATTGTAGCCTCAGTTTCCTGTTCTTAGCTGACAGGAGTGGCACCCAGTGTGGTCTTCTGCTGCTGTACCCATCGGCCTCAAAGTTGGACGTGTTGTGCGTTCAGAGATGCTCTTCTGCATACCTCGGTTGTAACAAGTGGTTATTTGAGTTACTGTTGCCTTTCTATCAGCTTGAACCTGTCTAGCCATATTTTCTCTTTTTTGGACCATTCTCTGTAAACCCTAGAGATGGTTGTGCATGAAAATCCCAGTAGATCAGCAGTCTCTGAAATACTCAGACCAGCCCATCTGGCACCAACAACCATGCCACGTTCAAAGTCACTTAAATCCCCTTTCTTCCCGATTCTGGTGCTCGGTTTGAACTGCAGCAGATTGTCTTGACCTAAATGCATTGAGTTGCTGCCATGTGATTGGCTTATTAGAAATTTACATTAACGAGCAGTTGGACAGGTGTACCTAATAAAGTGGTCGGTGAGTGTGTGCGTGTGTGTGCATATATATTATTATTATTATTATTATTATTATTATTATTATTATTATTATTATTATTATCATTATAAAGATGTCATAATGTCACGTAACAATGTTTTAACCTGTGTATGTAACCAGAAGGTTTAAAAATGCATTGCAAATCCAAAGTTTAATTTTTTACCAAATTTAGTGAGCATTTAAAGTGGTAACAATGGTAACAATGATAACCTAAATTACAAATACTGAAAATTTACTGAAAATACTAATGAATTTCTTTAATTAAATTTTCTATCCTTCAAAGTATTTGGTTTAGCTCATTTAATACCAGCACGAGGTTTTCTATAATACATTTTATTATGTACAAGTCAGACTTAGTATGTTGTTTGATTTTTATAAATATATTTATCACACTGAATGATAATGGTACATTATTTCACCCATATTCATTCATTCATTCATTCTCCTTTGGCTTAGTCCCTTTATTTATCAGGGGTTGCCACAGCGGAATGAACCGCCAACTTATCCAGCACATGTTTTACACAGCGGATGCCCTTCCAGCTGCTACCCAGCACTGGGAAACATCCACCATACACTCTCGCATTCACACATACACTACGGCCAATTCTCCTATAGCGCATATCTTTGGACTGTGGGGGAAACTGGAGCACCTGGAGGAAACCCACGCCAACACGGGGAGAACATGCAAACTCCACACAAAAATGCCAACTGACCCAGCCGGGGCTCGAATCAGCGACCTTCTTGCTGTGAGGTGAAAGTGCTAACCACTGAGCCACCGTGCTGCCCTTCACCCATATTTTGATGTTTATATTCTCACAAGTTATCTGAAACATAAAAGCAGACGCTGAAATTGCTTTCTATGTATATAAAATAGAGTTTTTAATTTAAATTGATGCAAACGTTATGCAATGCCTCGTCTTTGAAAGAAAGTCAAATTAATTTAAAAGTAAAATAAAAGTAAATAAAATCTTGAAGTACAGAGTACTGTGACTATTCATGCATTCACATAGGTAAATGATATGTTTTCATTTCATAAATTAAATTACAGAAACTTTATTTTATTATATTCCTTAGTCCCTAAAATACATTAGATATTACTCATGACTTTCTCCATACAGTCCACACGCAAATCTCCACCAGTGCTGAGGCTTCAGAGCTGTTTCTCTCTAGGGCTTTAATGAATGCAGAACCAGCAACTCTATTGCATGCATTAGATACTACAGTAAAGAAAAATTCTAACTCAGAGTTACGCTGAACACTACCTAAATTAGCATCTCTGAAACATTTCCGCATAAATCAGCCCCTCGTGCGGTGACCCATCAGTTTGGTGCGTTTGTGTTTGATTTCATGCTGCAGGGGTTTTTATAAAATGGCCTGCAGGTAGACTCCATTTAATCTGTCCAAACACTATTAAAAAATGAACATGAAACGACAGAGGGTGGAATGATCATTAGCGAGTCTTCACAAACAATGTGGAAACTGCGGCCTGTAATTATACATGGATGGAAAAAATTCACAGTTGCGCTTTGATTTAAGTAGCAGTGAAACGTAAACACTTTCTCTGTGAAAATACATGGGAGCGAACCATGCATGTACTGCGGATAATTAATCATCACTTTGAGATGTGGCGTGCAATAAATATAAGAATGAATAAATAAATAAATAAATAAAATAAATAAATAAATAAACAAACTAAGTGGAAGTAGCAACAACAACAACAATGACTGCCAATACTGCAGTTCTGGCATGGGTCCTGATCACTCTAGCAGTTATAACTTAATGTGAGTGTTTAAATGGTGGGAGATAAATGGCCTGAGAGAGAATTACAGTCAATTGGCCCACGAGGGATCCTCTCATCCTGCATTTCAAATGACACACATATGCGCACACACACACACACATATGCGCACACACGCGCGCACACACACACACACACACACACACACACAGGTACGCACACAACCACTGTAATGGTTGTTTACAGGGACTCTCCATAGCCTTAAAGGGCAGCTATTTTACCTCTTTTTCAAGATTTAAGATAAGTCATTTGTGTCTCCAGAATGTGTCTGTAAAGTTTCAGCTCAAAACACCTATCAGATTATTTATTATACCTTTCAGAATATTTAAATGTTCTGCTCTGAACAATATGTAGCTATTTTTGTGACCTGTGCCTTTAATGCTAGTTCTCCCCGCCCACCGTTCTCACGTGCCTGTCAAAATGTGCCTCAATCTCCGCCTCGGCTGCGTCAGATAAACAGCACAGTGACAGACATGAAGGAAGCAGATCTCATGTAACAGTTGTGAGAAATACTACAGTAAGAACTTTCCCAATGATTATTTGATGTATCTGTTGTGGAGTTAATGAGTCAATGAGAACTGTTAGTCATACACAATGTCATTACAAAGTTCACACACACACACACAAAGCAGACACACTTTGCACTGTTTTTGCATGCAAATGTGACAGGATACAAAATAATATCCATGCGGCTATGGTGATGAAGACGGTAAAATCAATTTAATTCATTACAAACATGCACCGTTTTAAAAACGTTTTAAACTTGTAAAACTCATTCTTGATCACATTTGATGATGATTGATGATCACAGAGAGCTGTACAGATCTTTTAATCCTGGTTGCTTTGTGCACGTCCTGTCTTGATGATATGACGATACATGTTACTATGGACACTTGTTAATACGTGGCTGTCAATCAATTTGGTGGGCGGGGAAACCGCAGTCCTACGCCACGTTGCGGTGGGCCTCAAAATGGGAGGGATTTGGATCCTCTTTAACGTCAGATATTTAAAAAGAGACCTATTGTATTTCCATCACTCAAATATGAGAGTGGACACACTATACCTACACACAGTTCTGTCCATAGGTGCCATTTAATGTATATTATACAGTAAAAATAAACAAAAATGTAAAAATTGCTAATTAATGGCCAATACCCCACCCCTACCCCTATAATCCAAACCCTCACAGGAAACGTGGCAAAATTTGAATGACAAAAGACGCCCTTAAGTATGATTTTTAAGCATTTTGTATTACAAAAACATCAGACATGTTCTCATAAACTACTGTAATAGAGTACAACTGTGTCATAACCATATCATTATACAAAGATAAATGACCTTGTAAACCACCAAAATCAGCACACACACCCCCACACACTCTTGCCAAATCTATGGCAAGCTGTCAAACTTGATGTAAGCTATCTTAGAAGATGACACACATTTTTACCCATTGTTGAAAGATTTATTACAAATGCTTCCTAAATTCAGAATATACATAAACGAAGCCATTAAATTCAAAATTATTATTATTCCATTCATTTCCCTGACATTTCCCAATAGGTAAATACGTGCACCTCTGGAGAGAATTTCCATTATCCCTGTCGAGCGCTTTGGTCATGTGGATGCAATTCCTAATCCTTAACATGGGGATGAGTGAATTATAAAGGGAACAAATATAATCTATTAAGAGAAGTATAACTAGACAGTATTGCATCATACATGATATGAACTACATCATGTTATTCCCTAGAAGTTAAAAATTATGCAATCACAATAAAACTTACATCACTTCTCTGAATAAATTTCCCTTTATCAACTTTAGAAACTTTAGAGTCCTGCTGTCTTTTTAGCAATATTGAGGAGTAATGAAATATACTGTAATTTATTTGCAAATGTTAATACAAAATATGAGTGATTGTATCTCAATACATTTGCATTTTAAATGTGTGGTAATCAAATTACAATAGCATCTGAAAACATATTTTATTTTGAAATTTTAATCTAATTTTAATTGATTTCATTTGATCATGTATGTAAACCGTATTTGCCAACTAGTAATGATTAGAGATTCTCTGACTAACTCTGAGTATATAAAACTGTAATAATAAAAAAAGCATACACTGTACAAACATCCTGGTTGCCTGAAATTTTTAAGCTGAATCAAATTAACCTTATGAGTCCATTGAAATTATATTATGTTAAAGTGACTTAAAAAAGCTTGCGTAACTTATAAAATTAGGTTAGAACATTATTAACTATTAAGTTTAACTTTTAAGTTTAATAAGTTACAATGACCTAAAAACATATGCTGTCAGGACTAATCAATCATATAATTTTACAGTGTAGATATATAATAGAAAATAAGTTATATTATTAATTATAAAAAAACATATCCAGTGTTTTCTTTAGAGGTACCTACTTATCTATTAATATTCAAAGTAGATACATTTGATAAACTTGACTAGCCCATTAAAATACACTACAGCTAGCTTTTTAAATAATTCATTTTGTAAGCTGTAGTGAAATCCATTTTAAAAGTAACCTTCACATCCCAGCTTTTTTGTTAGTGTTTGATTTTGGGAAGTGACATTTCTGTTTTGCCAAAATGAAACGCTTAGGATGAAGTGTGCAAACATTGATGGACAGTGGCTAGAGATTCAGAATATTAACTATGTCCAAAAGCATAACTGTCAAAAGGATTATTATTCAATTGAACTCCCTGTCGATTCTCTAGGGGGGAAATAAGTGCACCTCCAGGGGGGATTCCATCATTTCCCCCCCTCCGCAGTGATTTGGTCATGCGGACGCTGGCATAATAACTGCAATACCAGGAGTGAAACATCTACGTGATTGAGGATGACAGCTCTACACACCCACCCAATCACACAGTGAACCTCAGGCACTTTCTTAGGAGTGTGCAGACCCCCAGAGTGTAAAACGGCCCACAATAGTCCATCTGCTAGGATATTATCTAAGAATGGTCTGAGGGAACCTTGCCCAACAAACTCAAATCAAGCTCTGAAGAACTGGCTCGTCTAGGCTTTTAGCATCCACCTCCTTTCTGATTGCAGAAGTATGATAATAGAAAAATAATGCTCAAATAACAATTATATCAAGAGTTAAACCCTGATTGGTATATTTTATAATTAACATGAACTAAAATTAATATTTGGCAGCACAACTGACTTCAACTGTAATAATAAGATGTTTTATTAGCACCAAATCACCAATTTAGAATGATATCTGAAGGATTACATGACAGTGATTGAAGAAATGGCTGTTGAGAAAATTATTTGCCACATGAAAATTCATTCATTTTCTTTTTCGGCTTAGTCCCTTTATTAATCTGGGGTCGCCACAGCGGAATGAACCGCCAACTTATCCAGCACATGTTTTTACGCAGCGGATGCCTTTCCAGCTACAACCCATCTCTGGGAAACATCCATACACACTCATACACTACAGACAATTTTAGCCTACCCAATTCACCTATACCACATGTCTTTGGCCTGTGGGGGAAACCGGAGCACCCGGAGGAAACCCACGCAAATGCAGGGGGAACATGCAAACTCCACACATTAATTAATTAATTATAAGAAATGAATATAATTATAAGAAAAATGTAACTGAACACAAATTTTTGTAGTAACGATAAATATAATAATATATTTTACTAATAATCTAATCAGAATTTAAAGTCAGAGTTAGAGATGCACTAGAGCAGGGGTGTCAAACTCAGATCCTGGAGGGCCGCAGCCCTGCACAGTTTAGTTCCAACCCTGCTTCAACACACTTACGTGCAGGTTTCAAACAAGCCTGAAGGACTCAATTAGTTTGATCAGGTGTGATTAATTAGGGTTGGAACTAAACTGTGCAGAGCTCCGGCCCTCCAGGAACTGAGTTTGACACCTGTGCACTAGAGACTACATGACTTTGACCAATTTAGTTCTATATGAAAATTGGTGGCTAAAAACTAAATAAGTTGCATATTTTGTTGCACAAAATGATGATTAAAATTATTTGTCAGCTCTATTTTAAAGATACGCTATTGGGACAACACATATGACTCTTGACTTAGAAATGGTAAGAAATGTGTGTGAGTCACAAATGGAAGGCATCTACAAATAATTATAAAGTATAAAAGGAAGTTAACCAGAAATGATTGCATTACTTCATATGAAATGTAACATTATTTCTAGAAGTTTTGCATGATGCAATCACAGTGAAGCTTACATACCTCTGCTACTTTTTTCTATATCAGCCGCGGAATCATACAGCGTCTTCCAAACTAGATTGTTTGATTTAGCTATAGGACACATTTAATTTGATCCAAAATGAGCAGAGATTTCTTGTATAAAATATGCAAATTTTTGCTGGACAGCGCAAGAGATGCTTCAATTAATGAATAAAAGATACAAGCCAAGAAGCACAGAGAACAGAGACACTAAATAGGATTAAAATATGTGCACAATAGGTGCATAATCTTCACACTGACATGCAGAGAAAATAAAAACCTCTGCCAGAGCTAAAACAAGGAACCTTTTAGCTGTGAGGAAACAACCTTAACCATTGAGCCACTGTACATCATCAAACACATCCATATTATGCATATGAGGCTATAAGTATACACACACCAAGGTTTTTTTTTTCTTTTTTAAAAACATTTTTAAAACAGAATCTTTTTTTAATAATTTAAAAAATTACAATAATAATTGTTTTCAAATGTATTAAGCTTTGAGCTATTGTGAGCTTTTTATGAACGGTTTTCCTGAACTGAAAATTATGTTGCCCCGCCAATGTCTGCTTGCAACTTGTGTTGGCAAATCTACCAAAAGCTGCTGTGTACATTTTTGAGAATCTCAAATATGTGACTGGGCTACGCTTTCTCAAATGTGCCATTTACAGATCCTTCGTGTTCACATCTGAGATTGACTGTGTGACACCACCTTCCATCAACCCAAACGATATTGTTTTTAAATCCACCTAATTTTATCACATTGCTTTTTAGTTTCTACCTGGTTTCTGGAACTGTCCTTCGGCAAACTCGAATCTTATTCACTCCGAGTCCAGAAATTGTACAAGGTGAGCTACCGAACAAATTGGTCTCTCAAATGTGTCCAATGGGGTGTATGCACACAGACTTTTAATATCAGTCAGTCAGCCCCAGGGCTTCCGGTTAATTGTCATTCCATACAAAATCAGCGATCATCACTGCCTGGCTGAGATATGATATAAAGTGGGTATCAGACCAAACAAGAAGCACTGCATTAAATTATATTTCCCCCCACCATGTCTTTAAAATATGAAAATTAATTTTACCCCAGTATTTTCAATGGAGTTTTGCTAATACGATATTTCGTCTATTTTTACGCATTAACAACCAAATGGTTGCTAAACTTATTATATTTGAATTACATTACAACATCGATGCTGTAAAAAGAACCTTATGAAACTGAAAATAGTCACATTAAGCTTTCACTGGAAGTTCATAATTTGCTGAAAAACACTAGCTGTGCATATAGCTCATTATGGATCACAGATGTATTTAATTTGTTTTTGTTTTTCTGTGGCATTTATTCATGAACTACAATGTGAAAACAATCCTTTATCTGTCGATAACGTGTCCCTATAAATGTTTCACACTGCCCTGCACGGTTTGTTTTACCTAGAAAATGCAGGCAAATGTATGGCGAGGCATGAAATATAAAATAAAAATAACAGAAAAAGTTGTAATAAAATATTATTATTAAACACAACACACAGTGAAGATTAATAGCCTGGGACAGTGAGAGAATAAAAATGTTTCTTAAGTCTGGACTAAAAAATAGAGAGAGAGGAATCACTCCTAATGTCTGGTGGCGGCTCCAAACATGGACCAGTGACTGCAAAGTCTCTGTCTCCTTTTCAATTTGTGACCGAGGGACCTGTAATAAAGCTTTATTGGCCGATCTGAGGGACAGGCATAGAAAGTAAATTAATAAGTTCTAAAATATAAGAGGCAGCCTACCCATTCAGAGATTTGACAACAATAAGTAAAATCTTAAACTGAATTCTAATAACGAATATTACAACTGATAAAATATGAGCACGTTTTCTGGTGTCTGTTAATAGTCTAGCCGCTGTGTTCTGAACCAACTGCAGCAGTGCCCATGAAAATTATAGAAAACCAACATCTATTGAATTACAATAGTCCAGATGTAATGAGATGAAAGCATGATTTTTTCCAGATCTTAAGAAAAGAAAGTTAAAATACAACCATGCCACAGTGCTACTCATGTGAAATTGCTCAAATATAGACAATACAGTCCTCATCTAATTAAAATAACGTTATTTAGATGCTAGTATTAATATGTTAGTCTTAAGGATATCTATAAGCTAGTGCGCTCCAAAACAGTGGAAAAATTCACAATGAGATACAGATCCAAAGCTTACAGTTTGTCACTTCCACTTGGTTTTTTGGACATCAACTCATACTTCAGTTTCTCATCAAATCTTCAGACCAATCAAATGCTCTCTGGTATTTGAAATGTCCCGCCCTCCTCAAGACGCTAATGCTATATGTGCTTGAGATCAACAACTTTCACTGACACAGCTGTAATAAAAACAAAATGCTACTGTCTTTTTTAAGAAGTTACTCTATGCCCTGCATTGCCTTCATGTTTACACTTGACAAATTACACTTGACAGGACCTTTAAATATTATAGAGGCCATTTGGGATCATCTGAAAGAAAAAACAAAACAAAAAATATGACAGTATAAATCAAAAGATGAAGTCTGGGAAGTGCTAAAAGAGGCCATGTATCACATAACACATTACCTCAGAAAATTTCAAAACAGACAAATTTACAAATCAGAACAGCTGAGCGCACAGTGCTTGGTGACTTGAAGAAGTTCACATTAAAAAAAAAAAAAAAAAAATTAAGTTCTTTTTTTCCATATTTTGTGAACATATTTCCCATATGAACATAACTTATACTGTATATATCCCTGTTAAGCCCCGGTCAGATCACACAATTTTTATTGTCGGTTACGAAAGTCACTATATGTCAGATTATGCGATTTTGTCCTGATAAAATCTTGACTTGTGGGTAACAAATGTGCCAGACTACACGTTCCTTCACGATCAGTCATCCCGTGACGTCTACGATGAGCGCTATTTCCCAAATCAGTCACAAGTGTTGCTATAACAATATTTCTTATCTCAATTAATTTTTAAAATCTTATTTCAATCTCAATAAACACTGATGCTTGCAGACAACTAATAACTACATTATTTAAGGGCATTCCTTACGACATGGATAAGATCAAACTTATGTATCCTTTTTAATATTAAGATACTTTCTTTGAAATCTAAATGTATATTATCCTGCCATGATTTTCTTATTAAACAATCCGTCGCATGAACTTGCTGCGCAAAACATATGCTGGATAAGTTGGCGATTCATTCCACTGTGGTGACCCCAGATTAATAAAGAGACTAAGCCGAAAAGAAAATGAATGAAAGAATGAATGAATGATAATGGAGATTCGTGATACAATAACAGTGAAGCATTCATTAAATCCTTTGGTTCCTCAGAACGAAACAAGTCATCCACCCATATAGTTGAGTAGTGGAGGGGAACAAACAAAAATATATTTCATACATTTTTCTTAGAAAAAATATCTTTTTGAAACTAATTTCGTTCGCTATAATTTTTAACTTAATTCTAGTGTATCTTTTGTTGCTCAGTTTAGTTATCTATAAACAAGAATAACGAATAACATTTGAGGTAATGTGATTCAAAACAAGTCAGCTATATGCGCAGAAACATGAAATGCCATTAGATTGTGTTGGTTTGTTAAATAAAATAATAATCTAGCCTAAATAAGCTAAGCTAACCTAAATTAGCGCTGAACATGTTCCCAGATTACCTCGGAAGAGCAAACTCTGTTGGATGGAATAGAGAACTCAGAAACCCGTAGCGAGAATGTAGATGTCTGTATATTTGTGCCAGTCTGTCAGATAAAATTGCTTAAAATACCTTAATATTTTAGAAAAGTTAGTTAAAATTTGCATATAATTGATCCAATGATTGATCTTATCCACCCGTGACCCACACATAAGTAAATATGCAGTCTATTTTTTGATTACCTGACCGGCGCATTAACAGCAGCACCCGCTGAGATAACCGAGAAATTATGTGCTCCTATTGAACTGTGTCACCCACGTGACAGAACTCGTCGTGAAGAACGAGAAAGAAATTAAACATGCTAGACTTTCTGCGAGGGCTGCATGGTGGCGCAGTGGGTAGCACGTTCACCTCATAGCAAGAAGGCCGCTGGTTCAAGCCTCGGCTTGGTCAGTTGGCATTTCTGTGTGGAGTTTGCATGTTCTCCCTGCATTCGCGTGGGTTACCTCGGGTGCTCCGGTTTCCCCCAAACATCCAAAGACATGCGCTATAGGTGAATTGGGTAGACTAAATTGTCCATAATGTATGTGTGTGAATGAGTGTATATGAATGTTTCCCAGTGATGGGTTGCAGCTGGAAGGGCATCCGCTGTGTGGAACATATGCTGGATAAGTTGGCAGTTCATTCCGTTGTGGCGACCCCAGATTAATAAAGGGACAAGCCGAAAAGAAAATGAATGAATGAGACTTTCTGCAATGGTGTTGTCACAGGCATGGTATCGTTGTCGTGAACTATGCCACATTACACAAGAAAAAATGATTGAATCTTGTATCACGATGCTCAGTTGTCATTTACGAATCCCCACGACACCCTACGTCAAGGAAATCGTGACAAAATCATGACAAATTTGTGTGATCTGACCGGGGCTTTAGTGTGTGAACAATCCAACACTTGGTGAATTCTGCTTCATAATGATGGCAGCTGGCATCAAAGGATAAAAAACAACTACGCTATGAATGCTTGGCCGCCATAAGCCTGCTATCCCTGTGGTAACTTTTCTGACACTTCCCTCCTGCTTAAAACCCCAAAAGCCAGAAGGATCGCAAGCCCATGCTTTCACGGTTCATACTCGTACTGAAAATAAAGATCAAGCAAGCTTTTGCCCTCATGCACAGTGCTATATATTAAAGTGAACATCCTTCCTCCTTCAACTTAAATCCTTCAATTAAACATCACACAAGTGCAATACAGCGCTCCTCAAGTGTGTTCTGAGAAGTGCACCGACCCCCAATGCGTAAAACGCTCTGTAATGGTCCATCCGCTGGGACATTATTTAAGGATGAGGGGACCTTGGCAAGGATACCAACTCAAATAAAGCTCTGAAGCACTGGCTCCTCTGAACTCTGAGCTTTTAGTGTCTGCCTCTTATCTCCCTGATTGCCCTGTTAAACTCTGACTGGTCCACCTTCAGCCCTGATTCACAGAAGCAGAGGCCCGCCATTAGGAAGAAATCATTACAGCCCGTCTGTGTGACCACCGGGGAGCCTTGAGCTAACATAAACACAGACCTGCTTTCCTGGACAAACAGCTACGTCTGCCTTGTGACTATACATATATATAAAAAAAGAGGAATGAGAGCAAGAAGAGGAGGGGGTAAAATAGGGTTGATGTGTGACAACATGTGGTACTAAATATGTTTGTGAAGAGGTGCTGAGGGTTTGCCCTGAGCAAACATCAGGAAATCAGTTGGAAAACATTAGAAAGATTCCATTACAGAGACGCCATCGAAGAGGCTCTTCAGATCAGTCGGATCTTATTTGACTTTCATGAGAGCCTGTGTACAAGTTAAGCACTGAATATGGAATTTGTTTTTGTAACCAACTCCTAAAACACAGGCCTGCCACGTCAAGCTATTTCTAATTAGATGTTTTACCAAGCCAAAAACAGATCCAGTGGGAGAAGGGTTTGTTATTGTACTGTGTGCATTTTTATTTTATTTACCTTCATTGTCCTTCAGAGTGAAGTTTGGATTTGCTGGAAGATCTTCTGGTAGAGCGAAGGTGAACCGTCCATTGGCGAAGTTATCCTTGTCTGTGGCCCTGATGGTTTGAATGACCTACAATACGAAAGTGATCAAACAGAATAAGAGAAATCAAGCTGTAGCTTAATAATGTTTTTCCCAAAATTAAGAATGAATAATGAACAAAAAGTGGCTCTAAAAATATTTGAAATAGACGCTTTATCTTCTTTGAGAGATGGGTTTTGTCGCTCCCTGCAACCAAAGAAATGTAATTGGACCACCTGGGTCATTTCACCCTCTCCACTTTTGAAAGACATTAACTTCAGACTGCTGACCCAAAGCCCCTCGGCCGGTTGGGCGTCTGGATCACAGTCATCGAACAGATAGCAGTTTTGAAGCATTGCTCAGGCCCATGATGTTTTGTCAGCTTGTTAACCTAATTGGCTCCTGCTAGCACATCAGCTGCAAGTGGGAATCTCCTCATGCAGTGTCTGGACCAATTATTGAAGCCTTTCACCTGCCTGTGCTGCACGACCCATGTTAGGCCAGGGGCTTCTTTCTCTGGGGCATTTTCACACCAGAGCATCTGGTTTGAATCAGAGTCGGTTTGATGCCAAGAGTCTGGATATTTTCATTATGTTTGAAACTGTTATGAAGGCACCACGGTGGCAGAGTTACAAATTTGATGTGTTATCGTCAGTGTTAGGGGACAATGAAGAATCTAAAGTTGGGTGTCAATATATTTAAGCACTGCAGAGAGACAGCCTCAGATGCAGTTTGACATTATACCAGCACATTTGTCGATGCTGTAAACAAAAAACGTTTTGCCTATTGACATGAATTTCACAACACTTAGTCATCATGGTCTGACGATGATCCGAGTTAAGTTTGGTGACATTTCGGTATACGGTCTAGCGCAGGAGTTTGTAAAAGAGTTTTTTTTAAACAAAATCAATATGACAGACAGGAAGTTTAGTCAAATATGGCATATTTGGTATCAATGTTCTTAGCATGACCCAAAGAATAAGTTGAGATAATTTTTATGACAATACACATTTGCAGACTAATGTTTTCAGCAAATTTATGAATTATTATTGATGGTTAGTGAACGGTTTATAACTAGTGACCACTAGGTGGCGCTGTTACCAAATTTATGTGTTGGGGTCATTGTGAGTTGCCAATGACAGACCTAAAGATCAGTGTCATTATGTTTAAGTATTGCAGAGATGCAGCCTCAGACGCACATTGACATCGTGCTAACACATTTGTTGATGCCGTAAGCGACAACCGTTTCGCTAATCGATATGATTTCCATAACTTATGGTCAGCATGGGCGGAAGATGATTGGAGTAAAATTTGGTGAAAATTGAATCAACGGTCGAGGAGGAGTTCACAAAAAAATGTTTTTGAACAAAATCAATATGGCGGACAGGAAGTTTGTTGTAATATGGCATTTTTGGTTTCAATGTTCTCGGCATGACCCAAGGAATAATTCGATGTCAAATTTACCACATTAAACCTATGTA
Source organism: Danio kyathit (assembly GCA_903798195.1). NCBI lineage: Eukaryota > Metazoa > Chordata > Actinopteri > Cypriniformes > Danionidae > Danio > Danio kyathit. The sequence goes on along the minus strand of LR812520.1, from coordinate 34,004,886 downwards.
ATCCACATTTTTTAGCCATTTTGGAAGATTCATTATTGATGGTTAGTTAAGGGTTTATAACTTACGACCACTAGGTGGTGCTGTTGCCAAATTTATGTGTCGTGGTTATTGTGAGGCGCCAATGACACACCTAAAGTTCAGCGTCAATATGTTCAAACATTGCAGAATTACAGCCTCAAACGATCTTTGACATCGTGCCAGCACATTTGTCGGTGGCGTAAACGAAATCTGTGTCACGTATCAACATGAATTCCATAACTTTTTGCCAGCATGGTCTGAAGAACATCGGAGTCAAATTTGGTAAAAATCGGAAAAACGGTCTAGGAGGAGTTCGAAAAAATAGGTTTTCAACCAAAAAAAAAAATGTTGGACAGAAAGTTGAGTTCATTTGGGCATATTTAGTATCCATGGTCTCGGCATGATCCAGGGAATATAACAAGTCACATGTCATGTCAATAAGGAATGTTTAGAAAAAGTTATTAGCATTTTTTCAAAAATTGCTTATAACTTTTGGCCACAAGGTTGCGCTGCTCCAGAAAGTTTTGAGTCCCTTCAGGGCATGGTGTCGAAGATGCATACCATGTTTTGTAATGATACGTGAATACGTTTGTGAAATATAGCATTTTTGGACAAAAATCTCAATGGGCGACGCCCAAAATGGCTGACGTGGGAAAAATCGGACATTATTCAACTCGGCATGCTCTGTCGGATGTAAAGAGACCATTTTTATGAGATTTGGACGAAGGACTGAGAAGATATAAGCAAAGAAAGCTATTTTCTGTATCTCCGGACCACTAGATGGCAGTGCTCCGAAACAATGCAGACAACCTCAGACCATGGTTGTCATAAAACACACCAAGTTTGGTGTGAATACATCAATGCGTTATGAAGATATCGCTTCAAGTCCATTTTCGCAAGCTCTTTGTTAGATATGTTTGCAAGTTAAATGAAAACGGTTGGTCGAATCAACTTGAATTCCATAACCTTTGGTCAGCATGGTCTGCAGATCATGTGATTAAATTTAGGTGAAAATCGGATAAACAGCCTGGGACGAGTTTGACCAAACAGGTTTTACAAAAAATTCAAAATAGCGAAAAAATTTTTATGACGGAAAAAAAGCAGCGTTGCTGCTTGGCCCCCAAAAATAATAATAATAATGGGCGATGCAGTGGCGCAGAAGGTAGTGCTGTCACCTCACTGTTTCAGTTGGCGTTTCAGTGTGGAGTTTGCATGCTCTCCCTGAGCACCCGGAGGAAACCCATGAGAACGCAGGGAGAACATGCAAACTCCACACAGAAACGCCAAAAAACACAGAAAAGTTTAGTTATACACTAAATAATGTGTTATTTATAATAATATAAATATTAGTTAACAATAAAATAGTATATAAATAAGTGTAAATATAGACAATAGTTTTTTTTATTTTGTAATAATTTAATAGTACATTATTTAAATAAATAACAAAAAAGTTTTAATAATACTTTGTCTATTTTTAGAATTTATATTTTTCTTCTAGTTACATTTTAGTCATTTGATTGTGTTTTGCCATTTTGAAATACTTTTACAATGTTTTTTATTTTAGATTTTATTTTACATAATAATTTCTGTCATGGACACTCTCGAGATTTAATATGGTAAAGAATGTGTATATGGCAATGTTGATATGTTTGGTCTGGGTGGTATAGATCTGCTACTGTTACAGTCACCAGCGATCTAGCTACTGCGGATCGCTGGAGAACTACTCCACCAAGTCTGCCACCAAATGGACTACAAATCACAGCATGCACCAGGCACACACACCATTTCCTAATCTTGTCTGATTGCAAACACTCAGCTGCACCATAATTCCAGCATAATTCCAGATCAGCTTCTGTACATGCTATTTAAAGAGGGGCGAAACTGCAGGACATTTTGGGATATTCGGGTGTATGTTTAAACAAGACAAATACTCTTAATAATATGTAAACATGTCCGTCCTGCGTGTTTTATTTTAAAAACACCTAATGACAAACTAATGCACAAACAGTTACGAAAGTAATGGAATACTTTCATTATAGATCTGTGCATTCTTACAGTTACACCACTGTTATCAAAAAAACAAAAAAAACGAGAGATTAATTTGCTGCTCTTCACTTGTTTGATAACAGAGGTGTCACTTTAAATGGCGTGTACAGAAGCTGATCTGGAATCAGTTTATCATACGGAGCGCTTCTGTCAGTCAGCGCTTATACCAGTCATTGGCTCATACATGCATTCGCTGATTCAGAGGTTGCATATGAAGGGTGATGATATACGCACAGCTTTAAATGGAAAGAAAGTGAATGAAGACATTTTTATATTCATTTCAGCATGTTTTCAAGATTAAAAATACACGAGAAAGATGGGAAAATACTGAATGATGTGATGATAGCAGGATAGAATTGTAAAATACGGGATAATCCAGGCAAAAACGGGAGGGTTGACATGTATGAAGTGAACAGGAAGTGTTTGTGGAAAAACAGTTTTGCGAGGGAAGGCAAAACATCTTTGTGTTCCCTCGCAAAACATCTTTGCGTTCCCTCGCAAAACATCTTTGCGTTCCCTCGCAAAACATCTTTGTGAGGGAACGCAAAAACTTTAAAAAATATATATTTTCCTATCACTGTTTTTTTTCCCCACTCATTTTTTTTCCACCATTACGTCCCTTCCGGGTCTCCGTAGCAAACAAACTGCACTTTCTTTGCAAAAGTACAGCGTGAAGACATGCTGTTTAAATGCAGCAGGGAGCAGAAACAGAATTTGGATTCGCAACCAAAAAATTGACTGGAGTGTGTAAACAACCCGTGTCACTGCATAACAGCTTTCTTTCCGAATTACAGAGCATGGTTTCATGCAGCGTAGTGTTGTGGACCAGTGCAGAGCAGATCAAAAGGAAAGAGCTTCCTGTGAGTCAACGCCAGACCAAGCAATGTGGTTTTGCCTTATCTCTGTGGAAACACTTAATCAAGGGCCACAGCACGACGGCAATCCCTGATTATCGTACAAAGTTACAATCACGAATTTCAGTAATTGGGGAGAGGATTTTATTTAGATGTTAGATGGACTGGTTTGAGGCCAGCAGTGCAAATGTCATACTAAATGAAAGCCCATTTCTACGCTTATGAATAGACCTCTGCCTTATAAAAGACAGTAAATGGGTAACTGAGCTTGAAGGAATATAATAACAATAAAAAAGTGACACAGTGCTTTAAAAGCATCCTTTAATTAAGCAAGGCTCCAAGATGAAACGCAGCTATGCATATTATTCACACACGTTCTTTCTAGATGTAATTTTCAGTTTCTGGCACAAACCAATTGTTTTGCTTCATACGACCCCAATATACTGTATCATCAATTAAGTATAATTTATTGCAGGATTTTTTTGCATACATTTTTTTGTACATTGTGTTGATGGCCATTGACTTGCACTTTATGATTGACCAAGAACCAGCAAACAATGAGTTGGCGGACCGCCGGCGTTTTTTGGGCGGCACGAATTCAGCGGCTTTATACGAGCGGACCGCTGGTCCACATTGAGCTCCTTAGTCTTGTTGGTGTTAAGGAGCAGATTATTGTCGGTGCACCAAGTGGCCAGATGCTGTATCTCCTCCCTGTAGGCAGTCTCATCATTGTTGCTGATTAGACCAATCACTGTGGTGTCATCTGCAAATTTGATGATGGTGTTGGATCTGTTCACAGGCCTACAGTCGATGGTAAAAAGGAATTAGAGGAAGGGGCTCAGCACACAGCCCTGTGGTACACCAGTGTTGAGTGTGACGGTGGTGGAGCAAATGTGGCCTGATCTAACATTCTAAGGTCTGTTAGTCAGAAAGTCCATAACCCAGTTGTAGAGAGACGTGTCGATATCCAGGTCTCTAAGTTTGATCATTAACTTAGAGGGTATGACAGTGTTGAATGCTGAGCTGAAGTCAACAAACAGCATTCGTGCATAAGTGTTTTTATTGTCCAGGTGTGTGAGTACAGAGTGCAGTGCTATGGAGACTGCATCTTCTGTGCTCCTGTTGCCACGGTAGGCAAACTGATGTGGGTCCAGTGTGGATGGCAGAGAGTCTTTCAGATGTGCCAGGACCAACCGCTCGAAGCACTTCATGATGATGGGTGTGGGTGCTACAGGGCGGTAGTCATTCAGGCATGTTGGGCTGGAGTGTTTCGGCACTGGCACAATAGAGGTGGTTTTAAAGCATGTTGGCACAGCTGCTAGGTTAAGGGACAGGTTAAAAATGTCTGTGAATACCCCAGTGAGCTGTTCTGCACATGCTTTGAGGACGCACTCAGGAATACCGTCTGGTCCAGCAGCCTTACGCACATTGATTCGACTCTGAGGTTGTGTAGACTTCTGAGGATGTTGAGGAAGTGATCCTGGTGTAGGGTTATTTATTGTCTCTTTCAAAGTGGGCATACAAGTCATTAAGCTCATTCAGGAAGGAGACATTTGTGGCTGTGGACTGGCTGGGTTTGGAGTTGCTGATGGCCTGTATGCCCTGCCACATGCGCCGGTAAACAGAGTTGGAAAAGTGCTCATCTAGCTTTAGCTTGTAACAGTGCTTGGCCTTTTTGATGCCCCTCTTCAGATTAGCCCTGGAAGTGCTGTAGGCCTGTGCATCCCCTGATCTGAAGGCAGTGTTGCGTGCCTTGAGCAGGAGGCACACCTCCTTATTCTTCCATGGCATTTGATTTGGGTATCTGTTTCTGGGTTGTAACACTGTCTATGGTGGTGTGGATGCATTCCAGAACAGTGTAACTGTAAATGTCTGTGTGAGAGCCACAGGTGGTCTGGGAAGCAAACATACTCCAGTCTGTGTGTTAAAACCTGTCCTGGAGTGTGAAGTCTACTCTCGCTGGCCACACTTTGATAGTCCTTACTGATGGCTTCACACGGTTGATGAGGGGTGAGTACTTGGGGGTGAGGAACAAAAAAAGGTGATCTGATTGACCCAAGTGGGGGAGGGTGGTCACAGCGTAGGCTTTAGCCATGTTTGTGTATACATAGTCCAATGTCTTGTTTCCCCATGTGTGACAGAAAATATTTAAATGGAATTTGGGGAGCACTGTCTTTAAGTTTGAGTGATTAAAATCCTCCGCAATAATAAAAGCAGCCTCCGGGTGAGCAGTCTGTTGTTTGCTGATGGCTGCATGAAGTTCATTCATAGTAAGCTTGGCATCAGCATCGGGAGGAATATAAGTGGCAGTTATAATGGTGGAAGTTATAATATGGGAGTTGTTGGGATAATTAGGGTAAAATAAATGCATATTATAAGACTATGAAAGTGTGTTTGACCTTGCATGCTTATCAGCCTGTAGTTGGAGACCCCCAAAACCAAAATATGACCAGAATATGATTTTTAAAGCATTTTAGGGGCTCTTTAAGTATTATTGCTAAAATATAAAATACATTACATTTTACCTAACTGATTTCCATGGTTGCTTTTGGGTATGTAATGTACAAGAACATGGTGGTGTAAAACCACATTTTCTAAGTTCTGTTATTTACTAAATATGTCTTAACTTTTGTTTCAAAGATTACCAAAGGTTTTAAGTTTGAATGGAATGAGGCAAAGTAAATGAAATAAATGAATACATTTTTTTGCTTGAACTGTGTCTTTAAATACCCTTCATGGATTAACACCAGCACCGCGGCTGCAAATGTTCAGAGAGGACTCTTGATATTTAATCTAAAAAAATGCATCGTCGCCCACTGTGCGTGAATTGTGTGTGTCCAACCGCTTAAATCGTAATCTCATTCAAGGGTAAAGCTATAACGGCGATGCCACTGCACTGCTGCACATGGGCCTATAGATCTGAACGTGCGATGATTAACATTTTCCAGTGAGCCATTCCTAGTGCACTTGATGCGAATGGCTATCTGCCGGTGAATACATTGGTACATGCTGAATTATTTATAGATTTAAGGGCCTCCAAAGTCTGTCGAGCCACAGATAAATCCATCCTTGATAGTGTCAGACATATTATAAAGGCAGCGTATGTGTTTCTCATTTGTGCATTTGTGTATAGCGTTAGTGTATGCAGGAGTGTTTGTGGTTATGAATATGTGTGAAAGGAACAATGATATTAAAGCATGAAAAAAAGATGATTTGACATTTCAGAAAAATTTTAGAAATAGTTTTGAGTGATATGTTATATTACAATATTTTCTGATATTTTTTTTGTTAACAATATTTATTCATTTTCTTTTTGGTTTAGTCCCTTTATTAATCAGGGGTCACCACAGCAGAATGAACCGACAACTTTTCCAGCATATGTTTTACGCAGTGGATGCCCTTCCAGCCGCAACCCAACACCGGGAAACACCCATACACTCTTGCATTCACACACATATACTACGGCTAATTTAGCTTATTCAATTCACCTATAGTGCATGTCTTTGGACTGTGGGGGAAACCTGAGCACTCGGAGGAAACCCGCGCCAACACAGGGAGAACATATAAACTCCACTCAGAAATGCCAACTGACCCAGCCGGGGCTCGAACCAGCGACCTTCTTGCTGTGAGGCAATCGTGCTACCTATTGCACCACCGTGACGCCCCATGAAAATTATTATGACAGATTAAGTTACGTTGTCTTCAAGACTCTTGGATAATGTCAAGTTGTTATGACAATGACACTGAAATATTTATTGCATTGGTAATTTCAAGTTGTCATAACTATGGCCAATGGGTCTGATGTATTTGGTCATGTCAAGATGTCATAAATACATCTCAAACATTGTCACCTTAGCATTTAAAATGACATAACTGAGCAAATGGCACTTAATGACTGTTGTAATAAACATTCATTAAACTTCATGTCATGATTATAAAGGTGTCATGACAGTTTTATGAACACCCCTTCAAGTAAAGTGTTACCCAAATATGCTCAATTGATTTTATGATGCGAATTTGAAATAAATATATGTCAGAAAATATCTTTGTCTGTAAACAATCTCATTACCATGCAAAACTATATCACACACGTGCTATGTAGTACCTTTATTCATTGCACAGATTGATTTTTGTAACACTGTACAGCTTTGACCAAATGAGTTCCAGATTGTAGAGGCAGATTCCAGATTGTAGGTTTTACTGTTATTATCGCAGGAAGACAAATTTATATCTGGGGGAGAATTTTGACTGGTATATTGCAAACGATAAGATATTGCCCATCCTTATTCAGAAACAGGGCAGCAGAAACGGATGGCAGGAAAGAAAGAGTGCAGATAGGAAAAATGGTTTCAGGGGTTCAGATGGGAGCTGACAGGTCGAAAAGCAATGATAGCAGCACAGTGAGAAGAAGAAGTGAGTGGAGATAACTAACCTGGCCTGCCTTGGAGCCTTCACACACAACCAGAGCGCTGTCCGTGCCAATATAGGGGGCATTATCATTGACATCCAACACTTGCACCGTGACTGGTACATAGCTCACCAGATTTGGATTGTCTGGAAAAACAATAGAAATATGACTAATATTCAATCATGGAGGCTTTGTGTTGAGACAGAAACTGCATCCCAAATACAGTAGCACACTATACACTCTGTAATAACAAACTCAACAGCACAGTATATGAACTTAGTGTCGTCCCAATTGGATCACTAACTTTTTTTACTAAACGGAAATTCAAACTGGTTCCCAGAAGATGTTTGATGGTTGCCAAATTAGTGAAACCAAACTACAAAATAGTACCTGCCATGAGTATAACTGCATTCATCATCAGGAGATGGCATAATCACTCTCATAGGAGAAGTTTGCTTTCATAATCCAAAATAAATAAAGTAATCCAATGTCAGTACCCAATAGCTCCGCCCCTTCCGCTACATGAGCTGTGATTATTGAGGATGAGAAGTGTTTAAGATTACCCACTTATTTTTAACGGTTGAATAAGTGCATCATTTGTGTATTTAAAGTGCACTTAATCTTTTTAGAATAAAATATGTTTTCCGCCAGCAGCTAGCTCTCTGCAACTCTCACATGGTTGCCCACTTAAGCTAAGCAGGGCTGCGTCTGGTCAGCACCTGGATGGGGGATCACATGTGAAACCTAGGTTGCTGGAGGAAGTGGTGTTAGTGAGGCCAGCAGGGGCACTCAACCTGTGGTCAGTATATTGATGAGGACTCTATAGTGCTCAGTGAGCGCCGTCTTTCAATTGAAACGTTAAACCGAGGTCCTGACTCTCTGAGTAGGGGTGTAACCTCGGCATCCTGGCCAAATTCCCCACTGGCTTTTGTCTATCATGGCCTCCTAACCATCCCCATATCTTAACTGGCTTTATCACCACCAATCAGCTGGTGTGTGGTGTGCGGTCTGGCGCAATATGGCTGCTGCAGTGTCATGGATACTGCATGCTGGTGGAGGATGAGGAGATTCCCCCCAATGTGTAAAGCGCTTTGAGTAAATAATAATAATAATTATTATTATTATAATTACTACTTGCAATATTTATACTACAAAATAGTGTAGAATAGTGCAGACGTATGCAATTTGGGATGCACCTAATAAAACACAACTGGCAAAACCACAATGAATCATCAAAGTATGAGGGATTTGGCATGATTGAAAACAGGAGACACTGGCATGAAGTTTGAATCCGTAATATTTGCTAATGAGCACCATGCTGCATTTACAAGGCATATAATGTACCCTTAAATCTTTTGTTCATTGTTTGAAAGCCATATTTTGGGTGTTTATTGTACTCTTTATTTTCACTCTTATTTCACTTTTTTTGCTGAATAGAGTGCAAGTTGTGTATGCTTTAATGTGTCAAATCATTTTTGTGAAAAAAAAAATATTTTTCCATTGTCATTCACTATAACATTTTTAATGAAAAAGACAAATAAATACAAAGTAAAATTAAAAATAAAACAGTTATTCTGCACTTTTCAAACACAAAGTAATTAGTGATCTTAATATATGTTACCATATTTTAAATAAATAATAAGAAAATAATAATAATTGTTGGTAAAACCAAGTGCTTTGAAAGATAGTGGCAAAATATAAACTATTCAAAACAATTAGTATTTGGGTTGCATTGTGATCTTTAAATAGAGTCTTTTGATATGTCATCAAATGATTGCTGTTCTAATTGTGCCTGACAAGAGTTCTTGTATTTGACTCAGACACATCACAGAACACTTTCAAAAGACTTCTTATTAACTTCTTTGTTTTTCTTTGCCATATTTTTGTTAGCATTTGAATGCATTCTAATATGCTCAATTGAATTATATTTGTCACACTTTTGCAATAATTTAACAAAATTGCAGCCCTGAAATTCCACTAACAAGTGATATTGTGTTTAATTTTTCCACACATTTCATTTCAAATCAAGGTTTCCCATAGAAAAATACAAATATATATTATTCATTCATTCATTTTCTTTTTGTCTTAGTCCCTTTATTAATCAGGGGTCGCCACAGCGGAATGAACCGCCGACTTATCCAGCATATGTTTTACGCAGAGGATGCCCTTCCAGCTGCAACCCATCACTGGGAAAAAATAAACAATATATTATATACAAAAATGTTGTAACGAATGAGGCAGAGACTCATTCATCCCACCACCAGAGGTATTGACTCTGCGCTGCCTCTTCCTGTTACCACCATATATAAACACACTGTGTAGACCTTCTCTTTGCAAAGTATTGCTAGTTCCACTGCCTTACCATTGTGTTTGTCTTGTTGTTATAATATTTTGCCTGCCTTTTAACCACTGCTTCTTTGGATTTTGAACTCTGCTTTGTTTGCCTGTTTTGGACTGCCTTATCGTTTGTACCGACATTTGCCTGTTTATGACTATGACTCTCCATGTACATTATATTGCTGTTTGTTTATTAAACCTCCAGCATTTGGATCCACACTGTTTCCATGTCGTCACCTACGGCTCCCTCACAAATGTAAAAACATTTTTATTATTATTATTATTACTATTATTATTGTTATTATTATTATTATTATTATTATCATTATTATTATTATTATTATTATGCTTGCACAAAATCTCATTTCAGCATGGATATTGCAATGTGTGTTTCCGCAATAGTCAAATCACAGGATCTGCAATGTTGAATCTGTATTATTATTGACCAGATTTTGGAGTCCTTGCAATGTTTAACCATGAAGTTACCAAAACATGTATTTTTTATGTGTGTTTTTATCATTTAATTCAGTTTAAAAATATTTAAGCAAAACAAATTACATTTTTTACTTTAAAGGAAAATGTATTGCATTTATACAATATGGTATTATTTTACATTTGATTATTACATTTGTGCATGTAAATATTGCTAGACTTCCAGAAAATCATTTAGCACTGTATATTTTGTTTGCGCACTGTTGATGCTGTACTATATTTCTCAATGTTTGTGATTGGTTTATTATAGTTTCATGTAGATGCATTCCCTTACAAAACCAGCCCAAGTTATAGAAAATTATGAATTCTTTCCAAATAGACATTTGGTTAAATTATATATTCAATATCACAATATATATATCATGGAAAAAAAAATCACATTGTCAGGTTTTTCAATATCCTGCAGCCCTATAATCATTTTTATTTTTATTATTATTATTATTATTATTATTATTATTATTATTATTATTATTATTATTATTATTATTATTATTATTATTATTTAAATGTGTTTTCCTCACCCTAAGATATATTTAGAAGTACATTTGGTTAAAACTAAATACATTTTTTTATTTAAAATTTGATCGAATAACACAGATACAAACTATATTCACAAGATATTTAAAATATATTTTGACCAGGGGGAAAAAATCATATGGGTTACACTGACACTGTCACAAACAGACAAACAAACAAACAAACAAACAAACAAACCCAAAACGAGTAAAAGTATGTTGTTGGAGTCTTGTGGAGGCAAAAATTTGAAAAAGAACATTTATAAAGGCTGCGATTTAAGAAGTATATTTCCTCTCTCTATGTACAGTATACTGTATATCATTACATTGAATTCAATTTTTTTAAGTCATGGTTGCTAACCTTACAGGGAGATCTAGATGATTCATGCTTCTCCCATGGGACTCACTGAAGCATGATGGGAATTTAAAATAGTTGTGGCCAAACATTACACCCATTTCGCAGTCGTGTGCGGGAGGAACCAGCGTTTGGTATGATAAAAATGAGATTAACTACAGTGACCTAACATTATCAGCCCACTATAGCCAGTGTTAACAGAGGGCAATTCAGCCTATTAGCTGAAACACTATTGTGAAGAAAAGTATATGAGTGAAGATAATTGCTTAGATAAGCACGTGTGTAAAAAAAAAAAGATAGAGTAAGAGAGTAAGAGAGAGAGAGAGAGAGAGAGAGAGAGAGAGAGAGAGAGAGAGAGAGAGAAAAAAAAAACAAGTAGGAAAAAGAGAAGAAAAATTGATTGACCCTGTCCACCTTCACAGCCACACCAGCATGCTAGCAGGCAGCCTTAACATCAATCCCACAATGCAACACTCTTTCAAGGAGACATTTGTTTTGGTCTGTATCGATGATTCAGACTTCAGGGCCAACGATTCCCCTTTGGACAAGGCGTTCCCTTGTCCATACTTCAAGAAAGAATGCTGTGGTTCAAAATGAAAGTATCATTGGTAAACTGGTTCACTGTGTCTTTCCTCAGAAATCAACATGAGAAAATCAATGCATACAGGAGGATTTGTCTTGGCCTCAGACAGTACATACCGATCTCTGAAGCCATCACTGTGATGTTGTGCCAGGCTGCCTCCTCTCTGTCCAGACTCTGGTGGTTGTAACTAGTCCAACCTGTCCACATCAATGCTGAAGAGTGATTTCACCTTCTGCGCTTTGGTCCAACCGAATAAATAATTTTGCAATACAGAGCATTCATTCATTTCATTTTCTTTTCGGGTTAGTCCCTTTATTCATCAGGGGTCGCCACAGAGGAATGACCCAGCCAACTTATCCAGCATATGTCTTTACGCAGCGGATGCCCTCCAGACCACAAACCCAACACTGGGAAAACACTCAAACACTCTTGCATTCACTATGGCCAATTTAGCTTATTCAGTTCACTTGTACCGCATGTCTTTGGAATGTGGGGGAAACCGGAGGAAACCCACAAGAACATGGGACGAGAACATGCAAAACTCCACAAGAAATGCAACTGACCCAGCCGGTTCTCGAACTAGCGACCTTCTTGCTGTGAGGCGATCGTGCTACCAACTGCGCCACCGTGACAGCCGCAATACAGAACAGTTCAAATCAAAGATATTTTTTTTTGTTTATGCTTACGGATAATTCTAAAAAAAATAACATTGTGCTTTAATATGCATCATTCAGATGTTTAATGCTGAAATGTGGCCTTGAGCTTCAAAAAAAGATTTCCTGTTAACCAATGATTATAAAGCAGACTTCTTTAAGCCTTATTAAAAAGTAAATATGCCACCTGTGACCCTCCACATGCTTTTGTTTAGACAGTATTTTTGTCACACTTAACCATGTCAAATTAACAGTTGATTATTAGGGAAACGGCCTTTATTTTTAATTTATTTATTTTCCAAAGCATGAATTCAAATAAGCTGCGTTTTAAAGCCTCCAGATCTCTCTACGTACCAAAACACCTGTTCAAGCTTCAGTTGCTTTTTTCAACGTTTTCAAAACTGTTCAGAATAAGGCTTTGTCAGGCTCAAGCCAAACAAAAGGATGGACAGTTGCATGCATGAACCAAACTTATTTCGCATCTCTTGTTTCGACAACTTTGGTGCAGTTGTATAGCCTATGCACAATTGACAAGAAAATGAAGCACAAAATAATATTGATATTTTCCTAATTTGCATTAATATATTTACAAACCTCTAAGGCCTTTCATACTTGCTATTAAGATGAGATCTCATTAATAAGCTACAATATTACAAACTCTAAAAAAGGTGTAAATTGGGTATAAAATGCAGTGCTCAGCATAACTGAGTACGCCCATTTTGAAAATGAATCTTTTCATCCATTTCTCAGTGAATAAGGGTATGTATTTGGTGCATTTAAACAAAACCAGATTTATTAAACAGATATATTTATTAAAATAATATTTCAGTCACCAAACATATTTAGAAATTGAAAGATAATACAATTAAATTCAAGCTAAATATTGCAAAAAAAAATTACAACCAAAAAAATTTCAACAATTTTTTTTTTCAATTTTTTTGCTTCTCTTGATTTTTCCTCTTTTTTAAATTTTTCTGTAACATAAATATGGGTGTTCTCTTTTTGCACCGTTATGGTAAGCTATTTTGTTAGATAAGCTCCAGATTTGGCTTCAGTACTGACTAATCTAATGTATATGCACAAATATAATATTGTATAGCTTCCTATTAAAAATATGAGTTTAAAAGAGAGATTTGTGAGGGGTATACTTATACGTGCTGAATACTATATTAAGCTTTTCAATTTTCTACCATTTTTTAAGGAAGATGAAATACATTAGATGTGACTGCTTTCGTAGCTTAAAAATACCATAAAATATACAAAAGTGGGATATTATGATGGCATGCATTTAAAGATTTGACAGAAAACACATACAGCTTTTGTTGTTTCTCCTTCAAAGGTTTTGAGTTGCATGTTGCCCCTTTTAAAAGGGTGTTCTGATGCAGCAAAGAAAGACGCACAAATAAAAACGGCCAGTTCTAAGGTGCTTGCACCAATCTTGATCTGCTCTTTGTTCATTCCTTCCTTTGGATTTTTGAAACACCATGGTTTACTTTACTTCTTTGATTTGCTGGCATCAGAACACACTCTTTTTAGAAGGGGCCACACTCTGGGCTCTTTTTTAACCAATCTCGGCACAAGTCTAAAGTGGCATGAGTTGTTTTGCGCCATGCGCGCATTTGCTATCTTACCATGGCGGGACTTTTGTAGATGAAAAACTGGAGTGCTTTGGCGAGGCGAAGGGAAATACAGTTTTCAAACAGAGTTCTCTGCCGCGCGAATACAGAATGAGCCTTCTCTATTTGGCCTCTTTTTTTTCTCTCTTTGTTTTACTTTACTCTACGTTTACTCCTTTACTTTCGTGGAGTAAGGAAACTGTGTTGTGCGCACCTCCACTGAAGTCATCATTGGCCTACATATTTAATTTAGTTTAAAGCGCAAAGATTTGTTTCAAAACTATTTCTAATTCAGTTTCTAATTTCCAGCAAACGAATAAATAAACAATAAAAACAAAGTGTGGTCAAAATACCAAGTTATATCCGGTAGATAGAACACGTCCAATTCTTATGCCCCATATAGTGACACATACGTCCCAAAAACCCAACAGGTGGACAAATCTAAACTTTTTTTTTTTATTAAAACAAATATAAAAACATGCATATAATAAACAGTATTACTAATAATAATAGCATTATACAATTGCAAATTGTCATGAATAAACATAAAAAAAAACACCCCCCGACATGAAGGTATTAAGGTAGTGGTTTTTATGTAGAAAATAATAATTTTTGTAACATTTTAATCCTTAATTTTTTTTCACATGTAAAGATATTTGTGTATTGCTGTACAACCTGCATGCCTTCAGCAATGAGTAAGCATTTGGACCTGCATAGGCGCATAACTAATGCGCTCTGCGCTGGACTTTAGACCAGGTTTCAGTTGGTCAATGGCACAACCTATTTCAGTTTTGTAAAATAGCAATGCACCAACAATGCACCTTAACACACCTCCTTTTTGGACCGGAACACTCATGAGTCCACAAGTGGTTTGCAAATGGATTTGCTATTTAAAATAACGTGGCGCAAAATGTGAAAATTAGGGATGAGCTGGTCCTAAAATAGCAACAAATCACGCCAAACATGGTCTTGCGCTTATTGCAGGCAAGTGTATGATAGGCCCCCTGTCCCTTACAAATCAAAACCTTTTAAAGGGAAATATAACAAGATACTGCATGTGAATTATGAAAACTATTTAAAAGCATGTCACCACAGACATTACATAAAGATGTACAATTGTTTCACTTAATAAAAAATCAATTTCCTACTCCCTTACATATAAATTCAAACTGAAATTCTGCATCTATTTGCTTCCTCTCATCCAAATCAGGAGTGAGTTAAAATTTGAAAGGCCATTTTCAATTCATTTTTAAATGGGGCACAATCCGACTTGAACTTTTCTGCTTGTGAACTGCTGGCAGATGCTGACATTTTGCTCTAGTAGCATTTAAAACATACCTCAAGGCTGGCTTATACCAGTTTTATAATCTCTCTGAAACCTCACCTGACTTTGCTCTAGTGCTTGTCCGGGTCTTGAGCAGTCACTTACGCCAACTTCTGTCCCAGCTGGAGCATTTTCATACACATCCATGATATATAGTCCATAGTAAACACCGGAGCCTCATCGACGTCCCCAATTATAAGTTTGAGCGTTGTGGTGTCTTTGAAAGGGCCCAGGTAAGAAAACGAGGAGGATCCAGATGTGTGTTGACAACCCTTCGATTTCAAAGAATACGCCTTCCTCTTCTCATAGTCCAGAGGCTAGAAAAGGGACATCAGCAAATAAGACCAAGGTAGAAAAAGCAGAATGACATTTAGGCCAGTCCGAGAAAAAAAGACAGGTTAGGCTGAATGAGCATACATGATTTTACATGGCTGAAGTGTCAAAGTTCAGACCTTTTCTGAGCGAGATGATTTCCTTCTCTCATGTCGCTGTCTGTGGAGATGGAAAACACAGCAGCTCCTTCTTCATTGGTAATTCTGTATGTCATCTCAGCGTTGACGCCAAGGTCTTCATCGTTCGCTTTGATTTTACCAACTGCTTTTCCTACCTGAGCAGATTCTGGCACGTACAGCTGATAGTTCTCTGAAGTGGAGAATAAACACAAGCAGAACAGATGCCTTTTATTAAACATTACAAAGCTTTTGATGCCAGATATATATATATATATAATATATATATATAGATATACTATATATATAGATATATTATATATATATATATATATATATAGTAGTGTTGCTTGCACTCAGCTAATTTGTAGGGTTTATATGGGATAAACCTGAGCAAGCTCAATAAAAGTTGTTTATTTTCACAAAATAAATCTCAAATGAATCCACCATTTGGGATAAATACAACAGTACTTCAAAGGGATTTAGGGATTAGATGGTTTGTGGTAGGCGGGACTAACCCCCCTCCTCACCCCCATGGTGAATAGTGCTAGAGTGATGAAGAGACTCATACTTTGAGGGAAACGTGGCGGATTGCGTTGACGTCGGTCAGGGTGATGTTTATGGTTGTAGATCCAGACAGTCCCCCCGACGGAGCCGGCCATGTCTTTGGCTTGGATGATGACGGAATACATCTCTCTCGTTTCTCTGTCCATGTTCGGCAGAGCTGTCCTGATGACACCTGCGACCCAGAGGGCAGAAAGGATAAATATAGTTCCAGCTGACCTACATAACCCTTTACCAATTATTGGACACTCAAAATAGTATAACGTTAAAGTGAGGGAAAAGAAAAATTAAAATCACCCACTTTCCTATATCAGACAAAAAGTAGCAAAGTGAAAACAGTTGTTAAGACAATAATACACTTTCAAGAGATCACAATTAGCTATTGCTTAATATAATTTGCAGATTTGGCATGCTTTTCCGTGAGAGAACCCTCAGTTCGAGCCCAGGGCTCCCGTCTGGTCATGTAGCATGGCAGGGGGTCCAAAATCAGGTCTCCAGACCTCCCCCTGATAAAGGAGATGGGGTGGATGGGGGGTTTCTTCAAAACGAAGATGAGCAAGGTAGCATGAATAGGCTTATTTGCTGGCGGCTAGAATTCATCTGATTGGTCTAGCAATGATATCTGATTG
>LR812520.1:33863043-33983043 GCA_903798195.1 Danio kyathit | reverse complement strand
ACTGAAGCAGAACTGGGTAAAGCCTTGCTCTTTGTACTAGGAGTTTGATTTCCAATGAAACAACAGATAGTCAAGCCTTCATCACAGAGGTGTGAAAAATCTGATAGGTTTAAGCATCAGTTGCTGGTAAATGAGTATAAATCTAACTATTGCACAAAGGTAAATCTCAGCTAAGAGGATTAGACACAATGATGCAAGTTATTGTACTTTATATAAAGGTGGATGGGTGGAAACAGTCGCTTAGGCAAATTGTCATTTCTACAGTTGGTAGATAAAAAAGTCTTCTATGTACTACAATACAGACAACACACTCAGTATAAACCATTTCATGCTATATTAAACTATATAGAGTAGTACACACTTTTCTGTACTGCATATAAGCAACACTATAAAATACACTATGCTATAAATGATATTTTTAGATAATAAGAAAATGACTGTGATAAGAGTATTTTATATTGATAATAAGTAGCATACTCACTGACATTTTTTCATCACCACTAGATATCCAGTATTGGAAGTAGTTAGGTAGTTATGAACGCTGAAAACCAATCTAAATTTGAATGATAGTAATTCATAATTAATACAGGGCTTGGTGATAAAATCTGTATCGATATTTATTGAACGAACACTATTGTCAATATTGATTAACAAAAGATTCGTTATGATGTTTCATATGAAGCGCTATAGTTTTATTAAAATATGGCTGCTGATTGTGTGCCTTGGAAGCAGTGCCAATAAGCTTGGGGTGTAAGTTTGTCATTTCCAATGGAGGCGCGCGACTTGCGTGACACGCATATGGGAGCAACGTGCACATGTTGTGCAAGCGACGCGCACGTAAACAACGTGCATTTTCCAGCCGCACCAAACATCTGAACTTTTCCGAATGAGGTGTGCACACCGCAATTCATGCAAGTAGAACTAACCAATCTGCTTCACACTTTGTATAAAATATACACATTAAAGTAACCGCAAACTAATTACCTCAGACAAACACAGCACACTGAAACACTGCAGCGGTTTTTACTTTTCTCTATAACTTGTATCGGAGCTGCAGCAATGCTTGTCCGTTTGTCATCCTCTGAGAAAATGGTTGATGGTCACCCTAGTTACAGACAGACACTAGGAGAGTGTCCAGGTCAAGGAATCTATGCGCATGAGCTTGTCAAATAACAACACATGCAAAAACAAGTGAGAAAGTGAGAAACTGTAAATAAAAGGATGTAAGGATGGCGCCAGAGTGGCTTTTTGGTTTCTTTTCATGTGCATCTCAGCTCCACTAGCTCCCCATCTAAAGCTTTTTTAGCATAGGGGGTAATATAGTCACTCAATTTTTTAATGTTGCAATATGTATTTGAATAATGATGGCTAGTTCCTTTACTTGAAAGCTGAGATTTGATTATCATAATTTGTATTGTTGACAGAGTTTGAGGTTTACAGTATCATTATTATTTTTCACAGCTTAAAGTTTGCTTTGATTGTTCAGTATTTATGCTTTACCATTGCACACACTTTGTAATATGTTATTAAGAGCTACCAAGTTTAAGAGTCTCTTTAACACTTATGTTTATTTTATTATAAAGAGATCAGATATTTTGTTTAAACATTTTTGTTTTTGACTATTAAAACTGCCTTAGTAATTTTGGTAAATTAAAATAAAGTGGTTAAATAAATAAAAAATCCTAATAATCCTAAATGTACTGTTTAAAAAATATTTAATAATTATCGATATCGAAAGATATCATGATATTTTTGTGCAATATCTCCCAGCCCTAATTAATACTTACTGTAAGTACTAAATTGAATGGAAATGGAATCAGTATGTTTATTTTGACCAACTGGCATTTTCTGGAGAAAAAAAACTGCTCTAAATGACAAAATGTTATTTGAAAATATAGAAAACATCTTAATCAGAGCTTTATAGATTATAAATTATGCCTCTATTGCATTGAATTGTATAGTATTTTCATTGTATTGTACTGTAAAGCCTCAGCTTTCCCAACATTAACGATATCTTTAGAACATTTTATATGTAAATTTTCTCATAGCTTCATTAGTGCTCCATCTCTCTCCAACGCACTCTAGACCTTGAGTACTGAATTATTTGATAGTGATTCAAACACATGCATGCACTACACTCAGTAAGGATATAGGCGCTTCCTCCTAAAATGAGCAAGCAACGCTTATGTGCAAAAGTGCAACGTTAAACCATCACCCTATGACACAAACCCCAATGCGAGCATTATCATATGGCCACTTAATCCCATCAAACCTCCATGATAGCCACAACAGAGGATTAGAGATGAGAAAAGAGTTGAAAGAGTGACCGTGGAGGGATTACAGTCCACCCAATCTTATAGTTTTAGCACAGTAAAAGACAGAGATCCACTGCTTCAGTGGATAGAGGCAACAAACCCACGAGTCCCAGCGGGAGGGAGACTGAATGAGCAATTACACATAATAAATAAATGCACAGTGGAGTAAGCATGAAGCAGTTCTGTGTAAATTGGCGTGGTTTTGTGGCAGATATCTGAGGGATGGAAGTATGCACTGGTGCCAAGCTCAGTCTCTTGGGTCAGCAGCTCATGCTGTTGCTGACAAGGCGCTACTGAAGAGCCACGTGCACACACAAACAGCTGGAACAGATGCTGCTCACCGTTTTACCTCAAACACTGCATATATAGAGTATATGAATTCACACATCCACACACACCGCTCTGACAAACTCATACGCATGTAAGCCAAGCAAATGCATCCTGCACCAAACAGGCTCCATCATGGGAAAACACTCTGCAGGTTGGCGCATTCAAACTATGACAAACATGGCTTGCTCTTTATTTTCACATTCATGAATGTTTCTTTAACACTCTAAAGTGTTGATGAGTAGTAGTGTGCAGCACCGATGTGTTGACGCATCATGATACAAACAATATAACAATCTCTAATGACAAACATTTTATATCATCACCACCAGAAACCCAGTACTGTGATCGACATAATAGTATGTCAATCTGTTTATGTTGATGTTAATTCCTGCCGATGTTTTCATATACGTTAAACCATCAACATAAAACTCTAAATATATCTGTCAGTCCCTTTTGTTGGATATAATTGGGCTATTTTTATCCACAATGTATTATCCAGGAGCAAACTTGCTGATGCTATTTAAGCCTCATTTACACGACGAGCGACTCGCAGCGGCAAAGCAAACAAGTGACTGTTCATTTCAACAGAGATTAAGCGACTTCCGGTGACCTCCGTCTATGTGAGCGACAGCGACCATTGGCGACCAGGTGGGCATGTCGAGCAACTCGACAAAGGCTGTTTATCAAGTCCAAGAATACAGAGAATGGACTTGTGTTCTCGTGGAGACCATTTTTGCCAAGTTACCTTGGCAGAATGAACTCGGGAGACTGTGAGAACAGAGAACTCATCCTGAGAGAAATGAGATGCTGCGTTCTTCCTGATGATCACAGATTTTTACCGGAAAATGATTTATTATTAACATTACAGCTATCATACAACGATTTATAGTTTTCCCCCCTTTCACAATTGATATTATGCATAAAAACTTTACAAATATACTTTGAACAATACAAATAAAACAGATTTTAATACAAATTTCAGAAATAAACACCCTAATGTGTTTATGCCTTTATTAAAATTTTCATAGTAATGTTTACTTTTACCGTCTCATTTAGGCGCATTTAACTCCTGAGACAAATAAGCTATATCTCTGAACTTTAATAATAAATCTATATAAAATACTGCACTTCCCTTAATAAACTGCAATGATAACGTCTCGACCAAGTTTGGCGCTAAAGTCTGCATCGATGCATGCTCAACATCAAGAATGCATCCAACTTTCACGCATCCTCCGTTCTTGAGATTTGGATCTGAGTTTCGGCAGTTAATGATGACATTACACGAGAACACAAGGACGCAAGAACGCATATTGAGAAACAGCCAAAGTTGAGAATCCTTCAACTTTATGCAAATAAAGAGACATCACTTGAGCGACAGCCAATAGAAGCACCAGTACAGCTTACGTGATCATCTCTCAGCTCCTCCAGAGGCCGGTCATATTCTCCGTGCTGTAGATCTACACAAACCTGCGTTTGCAGCAGATCGCCACCCAGAGCAACAGGCAGTTAAGGTAGAGGTCTGCGCGGCACTGAATTCTTAATTCCGCATTCGCCAGGATTTATTCCGCACCCCGACCACTCCTGCTGTATATTCAGCCTTTGTTCACCCGCTGCTTGCATAGAATAATTTTCTACCCCGACTGTTCCCGCTTAATTTATGGTGCTTTCACATCTGTAGTTCGCTTCATTTGGTCCGGAGCAAGGGCAATAAATTATACATTTATTTGGGTTATTTGGGCTTAGGGTCGTTTTCACACCACACTTATTGCTCTGGTCCAAACCAGTTGAAAAGAACCAAAATGCAGTCATGTGACAAAATCCACATTATCACTGGCCAGATGTTGTTGAACATATTTCCTAAACTGCTTTTCGATTGGTTAGAATTCACGTGAGGGAAAATGTCAATGGAACTCGCGCAAGTAAACAAACCGGCAGACACAAAATGACGCTTTTGACTATGGAGCTATGACTGCGCTGGCTGATTGTATCCCTGCTCATAGTATACTATATGGTTTGTACAAAGTTTTTAACAATGTTTTTAAGCATTACAAACGGCGAAGGTGCATCTTTAGTCACTTCAGGAGGAGGCGTGAATTAATTTAGCTAAACTGCGACATGGTCATGTTCCGCAAATATTACCAACGATCCATCAGGTAATGATGGCTAAAGGATTGTAGGCTAAATGTCAGTTTTGTTTGCCCCTTTGTGATGATATATGAGTGACGCCTTAAACAGTGACATGCGGTGAGGTTTGTGGTTGGTGATACTCTTTCAAAATCAGATTTACAAACATATCCACATAATATATTTGTTAACTACCAATTACTAAAAAGTTGCTGCTAGTGTAAATGAGGCATTAGTCTTTGAGAAAGCTCCCTTAAACCTGGATTGTCATTTGACAAGTCATCTACTCAATTTGTTAAAATATTTGTTATTTGATTTTTTTTTATAACTGATGTATAAATATGTGGCTCATTAATATTCACAACACTTCTAAATAGGACAACAATAGAACTTTTCAAATCCTAGCGTTGTTAATTGGCATGTAAATCCATTTTTAAGCACTTACGTAGATATAAGAAAACAATTTAAACATTGCATCAATCTGAAAATATTTTCAGAGTCTTGTTTGTTTTATTTCGGCTAGAATAAAGTCAGTTTTTATTTTTTTTAAAAAAACATTTTAAGGTCAAAATTATTAGCCCCTTTAAGCCATATATATTTTTTTTAATAGTCTACAGAACAAACCATCATTATACAATAACTTGCCTAATAACCCTATCCTGTCTAGTTAACCCAATTAACCTAGATAAGCCTTTAAATGTCACTTTAAGCTGTATAGAAGAGTCTTGAAAAATATCTAGTAAAATATTATTTACTGTCATCATGGAAAAGATAAAATAAATCAGTTATTAGAAATGAGTTATTAAAACTATTATGTTTAGAAATGTGTTGAAAAAAATCTTCTCTCCGTTAAACAGAAATTGGGGGAAAAAATAAACAGGGGCTAATAATTCAGAAGGGGCTAATAATTCTGACTTCAACTGTGTATATATATCTACAGTTGAAGTATATATATATATTCAATATATTTTAGAGTGTGTGTGTAAATCAGTACACAGTCTTCATGGAGGCTCACAATATATGGACACTAAGGATAATAAACTGTTGAATAAAGTCATTATTTTATTTTTATTTGTGCACAAATGCATTCTTATAGCTTGACAAAAACCCTATTAAACCACTGAAGTCATATGGTCTGTATTTTTGTCTGAACGAGTTGGGAACCTTGCTGTCTACAGAGAATGAGAGAGCTCCCAGATTCCACCTAAAATTCCTTAATTTGTATTCCTATAATATGAGCAATGATCTCAGGGGTTTGAAACAACATGATTGTGAGTAATTAATAACATAATTTTCATTTTTAAGTGAATTAACCTTAAAAACCAAAATAACAAAGTAAACAGTAAATCTGTGTGTACTGGGTATCATATAATTTAAAACATATTAATTATTTAAGTCCAATTAATGCACATTGTACAAATACTGAAGAAAAAGAACTAGGAACTCACAAACAGCTGGAACAGATGGCGCTCACCCATTTTACCTCAAACACTGCTGTTATAGACATTCACACATCCACACACACACCCGCTCTGGCAAACTCAAACGCATGTGAGCCAATGCAAATTCATCCTGCACCAAATAGGCTCCATCATGGGATAACACTCTGCAGGTTAGCGCTTTCAAACTGGGACAAACACCCTCCAGGCACATTCAACTTGACATAAACAAACACCACCACTGTGGAAATTGAACCAAATGGCTACTAAGCACAGAATGAAAAAAAAAGGAGGAAGGAAGGGGGACATTAAATTAGGATATACACTGTAGGCAAGTGGTACATCACAACAAGTAGGCCACGCTTTTCTACCATCATAGAAAAAAAAATAGTATAGTCCCAGTTGTACAGCCCTACGATCTCGACGTTTCAATCATGTGTTGATAATAATATGAAAATGATTTGTTTTTCCACCCGGGCTTTGCGAGAGTAATTGAGTGTACCATGTAAGTCTCAGAAGAAAACCATCCATATTCATCGGCCTCAATGTAGGCTTATTGATTTATTTTTCTGAGATACAATTGAGAGTGATATTTGCCACATTTCCCTGCGTGGTTTATCGGAATTTCAACGTCGGAGTCTGAAAGACAAACGCTCTGTTCGAAAAAGCATACAAGTCTAAATACATTCTTAATGCTAGTCACTGAGACAAAAGATGCATTCTTGTACTGAATGGGAGGAGGGGTTTTTTCCTCACTCTTGGGGGCTTTTTTCCCTTTCTTTAAAGGTGAAAACAATGTGTATTAAAGGCCCTCAATAATATGAGAACCCATCAATTATGAATCACATAAGGTTGCACAATAAATTGGGAGTTCCTTTGTGAGTCTGAAAGCCTGTTTAAAAAAAAAAATGTATCTGTGTTTCTAACAGCCTGTTATTGTGGAATGACTCATCCGCTGGCGACTTTGCTCAAGCTCGCTGGAACAATCAGAATATATCTCTACAATCCAAGGCATCTCAAAGCAATCATTATAAAGGCGATTCGTTGAAAGCGCACCTGTTTTGGGGTCGACAGTGAAGAAAGGCTGGCCTTGGAGAACGCTGTAGACGATCTTGGCGCTGTTTCCGTAAGTTGGATCATCAGCGTCTGTGGCAGTGATTTGGAATACCGACGTTCCTGTGCGGAGACATGAACAAATATGAGTTAAACTGCTGAAATGATTTGCATTCATTCTCGTTGCTTGAATATTTTATTAGTAATAAAATAAAGTGTATTTATTATTATTATTATTAAAGTGTATTTTATTAGGACTTATGGATACATAATTCTATTGATCAAAGCTTTTTTTTTATTCAACAAATTATTGTCGACACAGTGGCTCAGTGGTTAGCACTGTTGCCTCACAGCATAGAGGAAGCTGCTTCAAGTCCTGGCTGGGTCAGTTGGCATTTCTGTGTGGAGTTTGAATGTTTTCCCCGTGTTTGTGTGGGTTTCCTCCGGGTGTTCCGTTTTCCCCCACAGTCCAAAGACATGTGGTATAGGTGAATTGGATGAACTAAATTGACCGTAGTGTATGAGTGTGTCATTTGGGAAAAAAGAAAAAAAAGAAAAAACTATTCAAAGGGGGGCTAATAATTCACTTCAACTGTACAGTATATGTATATATCAATGACTGTATAAAATATGGACGACGCAACATCGCCATTTCCCATTGAATGCTGTAAAGGAAAAAATGCCTTGTGACAGGCACAAACTGTCGCAAAAGACTGCTGAAATTGGAGCCTGGGCATGCGCAGAAGGACTGCCTGATGGAGCTAGAGGTTGAGCTGCGGAATCGAACTTCCAACCAAACGCTTGTACATCAAATCAACCACGCCCCCTGAACTTCTCACTTGACCACTGGTGTCTGCACTATAACAAAGGCTCACTAATGTACACTTTGCGTTTACATAGGAGCCTGCGTTTGCAGTTTTATCAACACAAACGTTTGTAATAATGTTAATAAAGGTGAGGTTTTATATAATGAAGATTTAATCGCGCCAGCTCCGGGCCGCAGCGCACATTACTTGCGGGCTGATTCAAGCTCGGATGCGGCAGCATCGGCTCGCTAAGAGTCGCCACATCTGGCCACATTCTGATTCACATCTGAACATTCGGCCTCCGAGTAGGTACAGCAGACGGAGTCGGGCCGAGGGGTAAGTCTCCGGCAGGCGAGAGTCTAGCCGGCACTGGCCCGAGTGTATTTTGCTATCTGGGTGGTTAGGCGTGTATCAGCAAACTGATAAAGCCCTGACCTTACCGAATAAACAGTGTTCCACCAGATCCTGTATGTCAGAATCTGTAGTTTACTGCTGAGCAACTCATTTTATCATGATAAAATAACACAGAAATCGAATAATAACACTTCAGTCTCCTGCCGAAGCTCTGACGTCTGCTTTGAGAAACTGTCAATCACAGCTGTCAATCACGATGACACGCCCAGCATAAATTACTGCTCAAAACATACTCTTTACAAAAATGAAGATCTGCACCTGCTATTATTTTTTTTTTTATTTGGGCTCAAGTCTCGTTCATTAACACGGAGGAGGCTGGCTTTATGACTTGTACTGCAGCCAGCCCCCAGGGGGCGATCTAACGGCCGAGACCTTCACTCAAAAGCAGGCTTGTGGCACACTTGGTATATATTAGTGTTTTAAATGAGAAGAACAGAAAGTGTAAACCGAACAGGAAAAAAAATACATAAAATGTGAACAATTATAAACTAGAAAAGTAAAGTTCGAAGACAAACTTTATGGTGTCTTGAGAAAGCCTCGTCTGAAAGTTTGAAGTGGTTGTAAGTTGTCACTGAAGTAGTTTTTAAGAAGTTTGAAAACAGCTGGCATAGATAGATAAGTACATATCTGTTAGCATGTTTCTAGTATGGATTGGCATGTTTCTCGCTAGGCGGTTGATAGGGTGTTCTGAGTGATTGCTAAGCGGTTGCGTAGGTGTTCTAAAATGTTTTTTAACTGGTTGTAAGGCATTGCTAGGCAGTTGCTAGGCTGTTCTAAATGGTTGCTAGGAGGTTGCCTAGGGTGTTCCAGGTAGTGTTAAGATGTTGCTATTGGGTTCTAAATTGTTGCTAAGGCGTTACTAGGGTGTTTTTGGTTGCTAGGGTGTTCTCAGTGGTTGCTAAGACGTTGCTTTAGAGTGTTCTAAATGGTTGCTAAGATGTTGCTAGGGCGTTCTGAGTGGTTGCTAGGTGCTTGCTAATGTGTTGCTAGGTGGTTGCTAAGGTGTTCTGAGTAGTTGCTAGGCAGTATTGCTAACATTAATTAGCATGATTCTAGTATGAATTAGCATGTTGCTAACATGTGTCTAGCATAAATTAGCATGTTGTTAGCATTGCTCTAGTATGAATAGCATGTCACTTGCATGTTTCTAGTATAAATAAGCATGTTGTTAGCATAAATTTAGCATGAATTAGCATGTTGCTTGTATGTTTATAGTATGAATTAGCATGCTGCTAGTATGATTAGTGTGTTTGCTAGTATATTGTCAGTATGGATTAGTATGTCTTTAGTATGTTTCCAGTATGGATTGGTATATTGTTTGCATGAATTGGTATGTTGTTAGTATGTCCAATGTAACGTCAAGGCAGTATTTTACAATGGAAATCTATGGGACAGTTGCTAAGGTGTCATACGTGGTTGCTAGGGTGTGGCTAGTAAGTTGAAAGGTTATCAGTGATTGGCAGATTGGTAGTCTAGTAGTAAATGAACCCCAACTTAAGTCAGTATGACAGTCTGGCACAAAGTTATTGGGTCACAAAGGTTGGTCCAATGTTAAGTCAATGGCACAAATTTTCAGGGTCAGTTTTGAGAAAACCGTAAGTCGGATCAGTGGGAAAAGATAGAGCAACCCAAATTAGACCAGTTTGAATGTTCAGTGTTAGTTTGGTGGTTGTAGTATGAATGGTCTAGGAGAAGAAATTAGTCTCAGAAAAAGAAGACGAAAGAATAATACGTTTATGTAGTATAACAGTATGTTGGCTTTCTCGAGCCACCATAAATATTCATCAAATAAGCATTAAATTGTCCAAAAGTGACAAAAAAACAAAACGTTTAACAATAATTCATCAAATATGTATGCATTAAATTGTTCAAAAGTGACAGAAAAAAAAAAGAAAAAAAAAAAAAAACAAGTACGTACATATAAACTATTATCTCAAATTAATGCCTTTTTTTAACATTCAATTGTATGAAATACTGACATTCCTGTATGGCTGTGGAAAATATCTCAGAGCTAAACTCCTGAAATTACTTCATCAGATATGATTTTATTCTCATTATTTGGAGCAGAATATTGTATTGGGAACAGAATAATAAAAAGTAACTTGAAGATAAAAACCTCTATTGATCAATAGATTTGTTGTTTTATTATTCAATAAAGAACAAAGTGATATTTTAACAAGCGTAACTAAAATAATAATGCAGTGGGAAGCCTGTGAAGCTAACATAATTAAAGCTTAATTATGAAATGAATTATGAAAATGTGTACACTTATTTGAAGCTAAATCATCTGCTTTGATTGTGAACACATCAGCTATTTAAACTTGAATTAAATAATTATTCCAATGATCTAGATCCTGTATTGTTTTACTTCTTGAAATGTCTTGAATTATGTTCTGAGAAGGTTAGAAAAGGGTAAACAAAAATACAATAATAATAACTAGAAAAGTAAAGTTCGTAGACAAACTTTATGGTAGCTTGAGAAAGCCTCGTCTGATAGTTTGAAGTAGTTTTAAAAAGTTTTTAAGAAGTTTGAAACAGTTGACATAGACAGATAACTACATATATGTTTGCATGTTTCTAGTATGGACTGGCATGTTTCTTGCCAGGTGGTTGATATGATGTTCTGAGGGGTTGCTAAGGTGTTGCAAGGCGGTTGCTAGGGTGTTCTCAGTCGCTGCTAGGTGGTTGCTTAGGCGTTGCTTGGGTGTTTTGACTGGTTGTTAAGGCATTGCTAGGCGATTGCTAAGGTGTTCTGGGTGGTTGCTAAGGTGTTGCTAGGGTGTTCCAGATACTTGTTAAGATGTTGCTAGGTGGTTTCTAAGTCGTTGCTATGCATTTGCTAGGGTGTTCTGAGTAGTTGCTAAGGTGCTGTCAGGTTGTTTTATGCAGTTGCTAAGGTGTTGCTAGGTTGTTCTCAGGGGTTTCTAAGGTGTTGCTAAGGTGTTCTGAGTTGTTGCTAAGGCCTTGCCAAGTAGTTGCTAAGCTGTTCTGAGTGCTTGCTAGGCGGTTGCTAAGGCATTGCTATATAGTTGCTAGGGTGTTCTAGGCGGTTGCTAAGGTGTTCTGAGTGGTTGCTAGGCGGTTGCTAGGGTGTTCAAGCTGGTTGTTAGGCAGTTGCTAGGGTGTTCTGAGTGGTTGCTTAGGCGTTGCTAGGCGGTTGCTAAGGTGTTCTGAGTGGTTGCTAGGGTGTTCTAGGCGTTTGCTAAGGTGTTCTGAGTGGTTGCTAGGCAGTTGCTAGGGTGTTCAAGGTGGTTGCTAGGCAGTTGCTAGGGTGTTCTGAGTGGTTGCTTAGGCGTTGCTAGGTGGTTGCTAAGGTGTTAAGAGTGGTTGCTAGGCAGTGGCTAACATAAATTACCATGGTTCTAGTATGAATTAGTATGTTGCTAGCTTAAATTAGCATGTTGTTAGCATGAATTTAGTATGAATTAGCATGTTGCTAGTATGTTTATAGTATGTTTGTTATTGTGCTTTTAGCATGGATTGGTATATTGTTAGTATGGATTGGTATATTGTTAGTATAGATTAGTATATTGTTAGTATGGATTAGTATGTTGTTAGTATGTCCAATGTAAAGTCAATGGCAGTTTTTTTACAATGGAAGTCTATGGGACAGTTGCTAGGGTGCCGTAAGTGGTTGCTAGGGGTGTGGCTAGTATGTTAAAAGGTCATCAGTGATTGGCAGATTGGTAGTTAAATGAGCCCAAACTTAAGTCTGTATGACAGTCTGGCACAAAGTTATGAGGTCACAAAGGTTGGTCCAATGTTAAGTCAATGGGACTTTTCAGAATGTTCCGGGTCAGTTTTTGGAAAACCGAAAGTCGGATAAGTTGGAAAAGATATAGCAACTTAATTCAGTATAGTTTGAAGTTTTTGGAGTTAGTTTGGTGGTTGTAGTATGAACGGTCTAGGAGGAGATGAGTTCTTAAAATAGTCTAAGACGAAGACGGAAGTAGAAGTTTATGTAGTATAACAGTATGTTGGCTTTCTCAAGCCACCATAATTAATCAAATATTAAATTGTTCAAAAGAGACAGTAAAAACGTGTCTGTAGTTATGTTTTGTCATTTTAATAAATGCCTTCTTTTTCACATTCTATGGAATACCGACGTTCCCATGTGGACATGAAAAATATGTCCGAATGAAAGTGCAGAAATAATTCTTATATGCAGATTTGCATTCGTTCTCATTAATGCAGGCCACAAGCGTGCTCCGGCAGAAGCAGATGGGCTACTCGGATCCCGCTTGCTAATTCAAGTGATTCATCTCATGCCTCCTTGACCTGTACCGGGCTGAATTCACCTGTCATGAGCCTCTCTCCTCCAAGCTTTAAAGCATCTATAATGCTATTACAAAGTGTGTGGGGCTTGGATGGTGGTGGTGATAACACTGCTCTAGCCTGAGAGGCATATGTGGTTTAAGAAAGAATACAGACACAAAAGAGAGAATGCAGCGGGCTCTAGAATAGCCTAGTGTTGAAAGGCCAGAGAGCCTCGACAGACTTATATGGCTCTATCAATGCTGCTAGTGATTACTCAATCCCAGACTGGTAAGTGGAGTCGGAGCTCGCCAGCTCAATGGTGGTGTTTGTTTGAAGCAGAATATCTTATTGGGAAAGGAATAAGCAGTGACTTGTGGATAACATACTCTATTGATCAATAGATTTTTTTTTAAGCTAGTTATAAATTCAGCAAAGGACTAAGTGATATTTTAATGAGCGCAATTAAAATGATAATGCAGTGACATGCCTGTGTGAGGCTAATATAATTACAGTTTAATTTTGAATAAAAATGAGCACACTGATTTGAGGCTAAATCATTTGCTTTTATTGTGTAAACACAGCTATTTCGATTTGAATAAAAGTTTTGTAATAATCTCTATTTCTACTTTTTGAAATGTCTATATCAATGTATTTAACTCAACATAAACATAAACAAATCATATGATTAATAATTGAGGTAACACTTTACAATAAGGGTGTATTAGCTAATGTAAAGAGATGCTTGTTATGAAAAGAGATGCATGTAATTCAACTCAATTCAATTCATGTTTATTTCTAGCTAACATAGAAGTTCTAGTAAATTGAAACTGTCAGTCCCGTATTCAGAGTTTAGTTCAGTTCAGTGTGATTTAATTTTCACATTTAATTACCATGTCTTGTATTAGTGTATGTTTAAGTAAACATGAACTCATTAGGCTTAAGTATTATATTATGCATTAATTAACACATTGATATATGTATAGTTAACATGAACAAAGATTAAGCAATGCTTAGCAGATGTGTTGTTCACTGGTAATTCATGCTAATGCATTCATTAACATTAGCTAACACACCCTTATTGTAAAGTGTTAAATTCACTTCATAAAGATTTTTGTTTCTTGTTTTTAAACAACTTATTTACAATGACCTGAAACAAAACAATTCTTTGACATTTTTTGGGACAACTTGATTGTTTTATGTTCAGTCCAATTAAATTTGTAAAAACAGTTTAGTTAACTTGATTGATTTGTGTAGGGACAACATTAATTGATTGTGTGAAACCTTGCATTTTTACAGAGTTATAGATTACTATATCACTGTAACACTGTCGGTAGATGTTGTAGGTATAGTTAAAAATGTTACATATGTACTGAATTGTTGATCCATTGTGATGAATTAATATTGGCTTGTTATTATTGGCTTATGGTTATCATCATCTGGTGACTCACCAGCCACTTTACGTATTAGGTACACCTTACTAGATCCGGGTTGGACCCCCTTTTGCCTTTAGAACAGCCTTAATCCTTCATGGCATAGATTCA
Organism: Danio kyathit; assembly: GCA_903798195.1. Classification (NCBI taxonomy): domain Eukaryota; kingdom Metazoa; phylum Chordata; class Actinopteri; order Cypriniformes; family Danionidae; genus Danio; species Danio kyathit. The sequence continues at coordinate 33,968,764 of LR812520.1, read as the reverse complement.
ACAAGGTACTGGAAATATTCCTCAGATATTTGGTCCATATTGATTGACATGATAGCATCACACAGCTGCTGCAGATTTGTCGGCTGCACATCCATGAAGCGAATTTTCCATTCCACCACATCCCAAAGGTGCTCTATTGGATTGAGCTCTGGTGACTGTGGAGGCCGTTTGAGTACAGCGAACTCATTGTCATGTTCAAGAAACCAGTCTGAGATGATTCACGCTTTATGACATGGCACATTATCCTGCTGGAGGTAGCCATCAGAAGATGGGTACACTGTGGTCATAAAGGGATGGACATGGTCAGTAACAACACCCAGGTAGCCTGTGGCATTGACATGATGCTCAATAGGTACTAATGGGCCCAAAGTGTGACAAGGCAATATCCCCCACACATACCACCACCAATCTGAACCGTTGATACAAGGCAGGATGGATCCATGCTTTCATGTTGTTGATGACAAATTCTGACCCTGCTATCCAAATGTCACAGCAGAAATCGAGACTCATCAGATCAGGCAACGTTTTTCCATTCTTCTATTGTTCAATTTTGGTGAGCCTGTGCGAGTTGTACGTGTTGTCAACGTGTTGTGCGTTCAGAGATGCTCGGTTGTAACTAGTGGTTTTTTGAGTTACTGTAGTCTTTCTATTAGCTGGAATCAGTCTGGCCATTCTCCTCTGACCTCTGGCATCAACAAGGCATTTGCGCACAAAGAACTGCCACTCACTCGATATTTTCTCTTTTTCGAACCATTCTCTGTAAACCCTAGAGATGGTTGTGCATGAAAATCCCAGTAGATCAGCAGTTTCTGAAATACTCAGACTAGCCCATCTGGCCCCAACAACCATGCCACGTTCAAAGTCACTTAAATCACCTTTCTTCCCCAATCTGATGCTAAGTTTGAACTGCAGCAGATCGTCTTGACCTAAATGCATTGAGTTGCTGCCATGTGATTGGCTGATTAGAAATTTGCATTAACCAGCAGTTGGACAGGTGTACCTAATAAAGTGGCCGGTGAGTGAATATATAAATGTGGAAATGTCATGTATAAGCCATTACAAGGTTTGGGATTCTTTGATAAACAGTAAGACCCACAAATTACACCAAGCTACAAAATAACAGCATTTCATTGAAATAAAATATTGTGTAACATAATAAAAGTCTCTATTATGTCACATTTTGTATCTATTTAATGTGAGGGTTCATGTGACACTTGAGACCGGAAACATTGCTGCTATAAAATTCTGCTTTAAATCACAGAAATATATGACATTTATCAGCACATACACTCAGACAAGTTACTGTAATTTGTTTAAATATGTATATAAATATAAATGCTTAAAAACTGGCCAATCCTATATGCCTTGTATTGTTCCAATGTAATGTATTTTAAAAGTGGTTGTATTTAATTGTATTAAAATACCAGGCATACTGTATTAGTTGTATGCATCTATTATTTAGTGTTGTTCTTCTTTAGTCATACTTCCAAGTGTCACCATCGTCTGAATATGTACAGAAAATGTTCTCATTGGAATATATATGGGTAACACAAAGCCTTTTGTTTGCGTTATATTTTAAAGGCTCTCATTGAGAGCTAAAAAATGGAGGAGGAGAGCAAGTCAATGGCAAATGTGAGAAATAAACCTCGCCCTTACCCTAGCTGTGCCCGCAGGGGAACATTGTGTCGACGGGTTGTGAGGAATGATAATTTCACAGCTCTTTGGCTTGAGTCCAGCCAATTGATTCGGATAGGAAGGAAGAACTCTGCGGACAATTAGCACTTTCCTGACAGTCCATTTACTGCAGGCTTGATGTGCAGTGCCATTGATGCAGACTGCAAGCTCTGCATGTGGATTACTCTTGTATCAGGCTGGATAGCGCAGATCCATAATGCATTGACGTTTCAAATTGAGATATGAAAGTAAAAAGAGGTAAACACAGCTGTTTTTGTTTATCGAATGCTGCATTGGTTTGGAAGAGCTTCAAAATATTTGCACGTGTGTGAGGGAAGCATACTATTGAGATTTATTCTGCCTTCGATTTTGACATTACTCCCGAAATCAGTTTTTCTACAACAGACAATAGAGTATCCTCTTGAGAGGCTTTCTATAAGAAACAATAGCTTTAATAAATCCCACTATAAATCCAGCACTTCCAAACAGCAGCATGAGATGAGCTCGGGTCCGGACCAAAAAAAGGTCAGATCTGCAATGGGACAAAAACTGTTGAGCCAGCTAATAAAAGCTATGCTCTACTCACAATGTGTTCTTCTATTCCCTAACCACAAACCCCAGAAACCCTCCCTAGAGCGTGGAGGTCCTGACTGTTGACTCACCGATGTCTGCCATCTCAGGCACGGAGGCTGAAAAAGGGCCTTCTGGGAATTTGGGGGCATTGTCGTTCACATCCTGGACCTTGATGATGAATTCGGACTCTGGTTCCACGGCTCTGTTGGTGAAGCGGTCGATGGCACGAGCATGAAGCACATAATGGCTCTTCTTCTCTCTGTCCAGGCTTTTTGCTGCATGAATATCTCCTGTTAACTCGTTGATTGTGAATATGGTCCCGGCACCTTCTCCAGAAAGTAGATATTGGACAGAGCCATCACCTTTGTCTGAGTTTGAGTGTAACTGGAAGAAACAAACAAAATATGTTTTTGAGTAAACGTTCTGTGGTTTTAAAGGAACACTCCACTTTTTTTTTTTTTTTTAAATAGGCTCATTTTACATGTCACCTGCAGTTAAACAGTTCAATTTTACATTTTTAATTCATTCAGCCAATTTCAAGGTTTTTCAATTGTTCAAGGATCTTTGCTATGCTAAGTTGAATTTGATAATTTTCTAACTTGACTGTAGTTCAGGGCTTACTTTGTGCCAGAACAAGCCGGATCCGGCACCTCTGAAATCTGATCCGGCACCTCATTCATTCATTCATTCATTCATTTTCTTTTCAGCTTAGTCCCTTTATTAATCTGGGGTCGCCACTGCGGAATGAACCACCAACTTATCCAGCACATGTTTTACGCAGCGGATGCCCTTCCAGCTGCAACCCATCTCTGGGAAACATCCATACACACTCATACACTATGGACAATTTAGCCTACCCAATTCACCTGTACCGCATGTCTTTGGACTCACACGCAGACCTGCCCCGCTCTGTACTTTTTTCTACGACTCTCCAACCCTCTTCACTTTCATCCGCGACACAACCCTGTCCCACCCCGCTCCTCACCAACCATCGATTGAATAATTTAAGCTAAGCTAAGCTAAAAGTGCTCCCGTCAGATCCAGAGAAAAGGCTAAATGGATTTAGAAAAAAAAAATAAAATAAAAATAAACTGTTTAACTTATGTAATAACTGAGAGATGAGAGAAGATGTGTTATAGCAAGCGTTATATAAAAAGAGGAAGAAGCATGAATTAATTAAAACAATCTGTCTTGCAACAACAAAGTGTGTTAAAATGTATCATTTAATCAAACAAAATTATTTACTGTAAGAACTAACATAATTTTAAAGCTAAAGTAACAAAACAAACTTCACATATCCAGTTAATAAGTGCTTGCTAATTTTAAATACATTTATTCCACGGTACTGTGGAATATTTTATTCTGAGTGTCCACAGCATTCCAAGGCATGTTATTCTCAGATAACAACTGATTAAACTAATAACACAGACTCTTTCGAGTACTAAGAATCATCCTGGGTTCTGCTTCCCAAAAGCATCGTAAGCCTAAGTAGATCGTAAAGATGATTGTGCGACTGCTCTTAATGTTACGACCTGTTTCCCAAAAGCATCATAACTTAAGAAGCCCTTGAATATTGCAGTTGATCTATGAGTACTCTGGAGTAATCGATAAAGCCCTATGTGCATTGTAAGAAGACAAAGTTATGAGGACAATCAGCAGATTACACCTGCAACTTCATTCAAGAGCAGTCCTATACAGATATTTGATATACGGACATATATAGACTTTTAGCTAATTTATTTGAACATATTTACAGTAACGTACATATTTGTAATTCCAACGGTTAAAGAATTTTTTTCAGTATTTTAAAATATATTTTGTACCTATTACTAGGGCCATACAGAATCTGCAGACATTTTATGCTATTTCAGCTGAGAATTTTGTAAAAAATCTGTGGATTTATGCTGAATGATTTTAGGAGTATCATAACTAAAAACTAATAAATAAAAATAAAATAAAAAATAATACATTTTTAACTTTTATTTTACGTTTACAATGCACGAAAAATATCCATGTATATTGCATGTCTTATGCATAACCTTATGTTTTATATAAGGGTTAATATGCATTCATCCAGTTTTACAGTTGTGCAAGACTGAAGAGCTTTATTCTGCAAAAACAACTGGCTGGATGTACATTATCCCGCTTACTACAGGGCTAAATGCCGCAAAACTATACTATAGATCTGAGCTGTAATAGTTTACTAGCTCTTTAATTTAAGGTCCCATGAAGTGCTTTGAAATATGCATTTTTATTGGATGTTTGACGTAATCTCAACCAAAATACTGAGGGTGGGACATAATGTAGCTCCTCCCGTTTAAAAAAAAAAAAAAACAGCCAATAGCGTTTTGTTTTTATTACTGCTCTGCCAGTGAAAACGATTGAGCTCAAGTACTTCAAACGAAAACAAATAAGAAGCGTCTTGAAGGGGGCAGGGCTCTAGATACTAGAGAGTATTTGATTAAATATGATTTGATGAGAAACTGTAGTGACGTGAAAAAAAAATCTTGCTCCATATAAGCAGAAGTAACAAACTACAAGCTTTACATGTTTATATCAGTTTTAGATCTTGCAAACGCAAATGTTGTCACTATTTTGGGGCGCACAAATTTATAGAGCTTAAAAACTAACAATACTGTCTTTTTTAACAATCTTTTTTTAAGGCTGTTGGTGTCAGCATAAGTGCCACTAAGTTTGAACATATTTTTTTTTATGTTGATGACAGTGAACTCAACTTAAAGTTCACCAACATTTAGCACTTTTATTTGTGTACATTCATAAATACAACACAAAGTTTAAAAAAAAAGAAAAAAGAAACAGGATGTCTTTTCTGTCGTCCCAGTAATGGTCAACTTTTTTTCTGACACTTTACATTGAGAAAAAAGAAGCTGAATCTAATCAAATACTTGCATCACAGACATGAGAATATACAGGTGAAGTCAGAATTATTAGCCCCCCTGAATTATTACCCACCCCCCTCCCTTGTTTTTTTTTTTCCCCCAATTTCTGTTTAACGAAGATAATATCTTTTCAACACATTTCTAAATATAATAGTTTTAATAACTCATTTCTAATAACTGATATATTTTATCTTTGCCATGATGACAGTAAATAATATTTGACTAGATATTTTTCAAGACACTTCCATACAGCTTAAAGTGACATTTAAAGGCTTAACTAGATTAATTAGGTTAACTAGGCAGGTTAGAGTAATTAGGCAAGTTATTGTATAAAGATGGTTTGTTCGGTAGACTATCGAAAAAAATTGCTTAAAGGGGACAATAATTTTGTCCTTAAAATGGTGTTAAAAAAATTAAAAACTGCTTTTATTCAGACTGAAATAAAACTTATGAGACTTTCTCCAGAAGAAAAAACATTATCAGACATACAGTGAAAATGTCCTTGCTCTGTTAAACATCATTTAGGAAATATTTAAAAAAGAAAAAAAAATTCAAAGGGGGGCTAATAATTCTGACTTCAACTGTATCTATAAAGGTTTAAATCTACACTTTAAATAAACTAACTCCATTTGTTCCTGCTACCATTTAAACACAGCATGCTAAATCAGGAGGAAGTATATGTTAATGTTTCCATTAAGCTTTTCCTTCAAATTATTATCATACCAACACTGTCTCTGCAAAATGGCAACAATTTCCCTGGTGGTCTCAGACTTTTTGTTCTCATTATAAATACAGCAGCTTCACAGCACTTCAAATGTCAGTCTTTGCACATGTGCATCATCTTGCTTCAAGAAAACAGGAACTTAAACGACATAGACCTAGAAAGAAATGATCAAAGTAAGAAGACAAAGACATGACAACATTGCTGTCATAACCTTTATACATTGAAGATAAATGACATGCGATGCAGTTCAAGCTTTTACTTCATTTTTTTTTGCAACACATCTAGCACGATAACGACTGTGTCCCAGCTTCTGTCACAGAAAGCTCTTGATTTGTAATTATCATGCTCTTTAAATAGAGCTCACATTACTTGTGTGAAACGAGCGCAAGAAACTCCCATGTGTTCTGAGGAAATACTTTTTTTCCCCATAGAAAATGGTTGCTTCCTCTGACTGCAAGTCTTAAAGTAAAAACGGGTAAAATGGGTAAAAACGCATTACAGAGAGCCTATGACTCTCAACCAGAACAAAATTGAGTTTCATGTGAAACACACATGCATCACAGGGGGTGAAAGGACACCTCCTAATAAACGTGGGTTAATCCCAACGTGTTCATATTAGTTATGCAATAAAAGATCCTCTAACAGAATATTGCATTTACAGCCTCAAGGTAAGAATTTTCTGTGATGTCGAGTATAAATATCCAAACAAGTATTTAGAATTTGCATGGGGGAATATGCAGTCTGCAGCTATTATGCTGATCCTTCAAAGACCTCATTTCGCTTATTTATTTATTTGCTTATGCACTAGCAAACTAAGTTACAGCCCCTGGTCTGTTGACTTTTCCATATGTCTGCCTACTAATTTTATCTTCACGACAACCACTGGTATAAGGTTAGAAAAGTATCTCAACTAAAAAATTATCTGGTACAACTACATGACATTTTTTTAAAATACATTAAAACATCGGATAAATCAAACTTAGGTAGAGTTGAAAAAGAAAAGAGGTACAAATACACAAAAGCATGACTTAAAAATCTGTCATCATGTAATCTTTATGTCATTCTAAAGGCTTAAGGCTTTTGTTTATGTTCGGAACAACATTTATACATTTTTCATCAAATCTGAGAAACTGTGTCTGAAAACTGAGGTTATGTCCTGAAACATGTCCTGAAACATGCAAGAAAATGTCCTGAAAGATGCAATATGCTTACCACAGGCTTTCATTTACTCACAAAACGTCCTGCAACTCTGAAATGAAAGTATGTACACTCAAAACTCTGTAGCTTCAAAACATTTTAAAATAAATGAATACATACACACATACATGCATGCATGCATACATACCAGACCCCCTAGTTTTTCCGTTTTTGTGATGACTTAATCCAACGAAAAATCAACAAAAGTCGCAATTTTTTGCAACCCTGCAAAATTCTTACACTGTAAAACCCAACAGTTAACTTTATCAAATGAAATGAGTGTAGTTAACTCAAAATTTACTGAAAGTTAATTCTACTCATTTGAAAAGAGTTTTGAACTCAGTGTTGAAGGTAATGAGTTAATTAAATACTTCATTACTTCAACTTAAATGGAGTAAGTTTTTTTTACTCAAATGGTTTGAGTTACCTTAACTTTTTTGGGTTTTACAGTGTATTTAAATGCAAAATAATTGCAATAAATTTAAACAATATTATAAACATCCGATTCCAAACCATATAATCAAATTATATTTATTTCAGTTTGTTTGCAATTAATTGTTTTACATGAGTTTTATTTGAGTATCTCTTGAAAAATTACGTCTTACCATTACATTATCATTACATTACATGGAAAGTGTGGTTATTGTTTTGCAACCTGTGCAGTAAGCAGACGCAGATGAAACGCAAGTGAATTACACGTGAAGTCAATTCAAAGATGGTATTAAACATCCTGTGGTGCAAATCGGGCATTTTGTGCATTTGACGCGCTTCAAAATGCAAAAGAAAGTTGGAGCAAACATCTAACAAATGGAGCAAGCAGCTTACGATGATGGAGATTAGTTAAAGGATTTTGGCAGCTGAATGTGACTGAATTGAAGGACATTATTTTTGCTATACAGGTGCAACCAGAATTATTGAACCCCCTTTGAATTTTTTTTTTCTTTTTTAAATATTTCCCAAATTATGTTTAACAGAACACGAAAATTTTCACAGTATGTCTGATAATATTTTTTCTTCTGGAGAAAGTCTTATTTGTTTTATTTCGGCTAGAATAAAAGCAGTTTTTAATTTTTTTAAACCCATTTTAAGGTCAAAATTATTAGCCCCTTTAAGCTATATATTTTTTCAATAGGCTACAGAACAAACCATCATTATACAATAACTTTCCTAATTACCCTAACCTGCCTAGTTAACCTAATTAACCTAGTTAAGCCGTTAAATGTCACTTTAAGCTCTATAGAAGTGTCTTGAAAAATATCTAGTAAAATATTATTTACTGTCATCATGGCAAAGATAAAATAAATCAGTTATTAGAGATGAGTTATTAAAACTATTATGTTTAGAAATGTGTTAAAAAAATGTTCTCTCCGTTAAACAGAAATTGGGGAAAAAAATAAAAAGAAGATTGTGAATAAAAACAAGAGTTACACAACCTTCCTTTGGCTTAATCCCTAACATTTTGGATCTTGTCTTGACAAGAGACCAAAATAAAAAAAGCTTTATTTTTATGATTTGTTTTTATTGTGTCAGATAAATAAGATTTTTTTTTTCTGTCAATTACCACCACAAAATCAGTCATTTTTATGACAAAAAAAATCCTACAGATTCTTCAGGTTACCAGCATATTTGAACCCTTTCATGAGTGGTTGTGTGATTTTGAGATCTATCTTTTCACACTGACAATTGTGGAACTTAAACAACAATACAATACAGTATGATCAAATGCTAACCAATGCTCCAGAAGGAAACATGATGCATTAAAAGATGCATCAAGGATTGCGTTCTTAAAGATGAATGAATATTTAATGAATTTAGAATGACGTGAGTGGTGAACTGACTCTTTGGTTAAATACTAACAGATGATGTGTTTAAAATAATTTTACCTTAAAATATGTATTTTTTAATGTTTGAATTATTAATTGCATTTTATTTATTTAGTTTGGCTTCAAGACATTTAGAATGGAAACAGACAAATTGCACTGAAAAAAAAATATTTATAAGATTTACAACATTTCTTAAGGCAAGTGACTGCAAACAATTTATTTAAAATTGTTATTTAAATTAATTAAGTTGAAGATTACTAAATTTAATTTGTTTGTTTAAATTCACCCCAGTAAATTGCTTGCAACAATTTGACATTTTTTTTTCAGTGGGCACATTTTCAAAGCTGTACATACATGTCTAAGAACATGTGCTTTAAACGGGATTTTTCCTTTCATTTTCCATCAGCAAGGACACTCCTGTTTACAACTGACCCATATGTTACCAGAACAGCAGTTTAAAGGATCACTTCTGTTCATGTCAGCTTTCACTGCAAAATCCATATATAAAACCATCTGACACATACTTCATTAGCATCACATACGCCAGGAACATGCAAGTAAATTAACATTAGGGATGCTCCGATCAGGATTTTTGCAGCCGATACCAAGTACCGATTCTTTGTGATGGTGATCGGCCAATACTGAGTACCGATTCTGATGCTTCAAGCTTTATAATACATGAAGCACATTTTCCCCCCTAAGTATGATAATTAAGTGGAGATCTTGCCTTACACCTCAGAGAATAAATGAAGAATGTTGCATATAATCCCTCAAACATATTTCTTATAACCATTTAGTGTGTCATGGTCAGAAGCAACTTTACAGAAAATAATAGATAAAACAGATACAAAAAAATGGTAAGAAAAACAACTAACAAAGCAATTTGGAAACATTGCAAATGATGGAAGAAGAGTTCGACATGTCTCAATCAAGAAAAAGTACATATTTGATGCATAAGATGTTAAAATGCACATCTATAAATATATATTTGTTTATTGCAGTAAGTATATTACAAAAAGGTATATTATGAAATATTCAATTAAACATTTTTTTTTACGTTTTTAATTGTATTTCAGCCAGGTTTTAGTGAACTGGCAATATTGTCAAAAACACAGAACTCTCAGTTCTTATATATGTAAAAAGGTCTGAACACATGCAAGACCATTCCAATATTTTGCTCTCCAACTAGCATGTCTGGTTCCTCTGCATATAAACTCGTAAACAGACACCTGTGATCGGTTCATGAGATCGGGTAGATTGGCGAGTACCGATCGAGTCATAAAATGTGATTATCGGCCGATACCGATCTCTGGCCGATCGATCGGAGCATCCCTAATTAACATACATATAATTTTTTTAAAACTGCATACAAAACTGCTTCAGCTGTACAGAAAGCTGGATTCACATCTATTTTCAGGCCACTTATTCAATAATAAATGCTGCCATTTCAGTTGCTAATGATCACTAATGTGGCCTCAAAAAAACCTGCAATGAGTCTGATCCAGGAAAAAAAAGAGCAGCAAGAATTGGCAGAGCACGGCCCTTGGTGTGAAAGAAAAAAAATAAAAACATTGCTTGGCATGTTGCTGGGTTGCTATTCAAGCAGCTTTCTTTTTCCCACTGTGTTCCCATAATTCTTGGCAGCCTGTGTAATCCCACCACAGTGAGCAATTAGTCAGAATGACGTTCACCTTCCAAACCTTTTCCCCCTGGCTAAGAGGGACATTCACCTTCACAGATATATATGGCAGGCAGGCCTAAACCACACTATTTCTGAGGCTATTCCTTCATCTCAAAACTTTGTCTGTGGTTGTGGCTGCAGTGCACTAGTGTTGTCAAAAGTATTGACATTTCGATATGTATCAATACCATACTTTTTGAAATGATTACACACTCTATCTCTGATAATGAGTCCATACTCATTCAGCCATCTTCTTATTTGGGCTGATTGAAGCAGTTTGTTATGCTGTAATGACCCACTACAATTTCTATTGCACCACAGTTTTACTTTATCCTTTGTTTTCAGTGGCTCATTTTACAACTGATATTGTGAACTATCCAAATGAATTTTATTTTTTAATAGTTTACAGATCAAATGCAAGATATGCCAGAGAACTCTTGTACTGTTTATGCATCTCTTTTTTAGCAAATGCCAAGTTGCTCTATGTTCTCACATGTTCTGGTGCTTCAAAGCCATTTAAACAGATTTAAAACGTCTTTACAGCACAGTTCTTTACATACAGTCATTGTACTGCAGCTCTGTAAATAAACTTGAAAGTAAATTTCTTAAAGGGGACCAATTATACCCCTTTTTACAAGATGTAACATAAGTCTCTGGTGTGCCAAGAGTCTGTGAAGTTTCAACTGAAAATAACCCACAGAGATATTTTTAACTCTTGGAAACTGGCCCCTTTTTGGCTTTGATCTAAATTGTGCTGTTTTGGTAACTGTCGCTTTAAACTAAAATGAGATTGCACTCTTTTCAAAAGAGGGCTGGGCTATAAACACATTTTATAAACTCGACATTTGTAATTCCTCTCAGTCGCTGACATCTTCAGCAGGTATGGTGTTAAAACTCTAAAGGTGGACAGCTGCTTCTCACTCAGGGCTGTTTATGCTAACAAGGGAGAGATCGTCACTAATGAGTGGGGCTTTCCCTCTCCGATGGCATGAACAAAGGGAGAATGTCAATCAAAGTGTTTTTTTTTTAATTTCCAGGTTCTGCTGGTTGCATTTCCCAAATTTCCATTGCCAATCTTAAGCCAATTGTAATCGTTTGTCTTAATTTTAGTTTAGTTTAAACTGGAATTTCCCCAACCATTGCAGAGCTGGGGGGATCAGAGTAAGCGCTCCAGCTTGGCCCCACCCTGATCCAATCAAAGTATTTCTGCAGACTGTTTTTATCAAGTGTGATTATAAAAAACAGAATTATTTTACAATAAGAGACTGGCTATAGTCATGCACTTTTGCCACACAACTGTGTTTAAACCCATTATAAAAGTGATTTTTGCATAATGGGTCCCCTTTAAAATGACAGCAACCAACAGTTGTCATTATAATGTGCACTAAGTGAGTTGAGCCAAACAATGTTGATATCTGAAATCACCAGAATAAATGCATCCATACCCCAATATGACCATGCCAACTTTTTGATATCTCAGCTACTGTATTGTTACTAGACACATCTCCTACTTCTCATTGGTTGAAATTGTCTTTTAGGACTGTCTGACACTAATCAGAATCTTTAACATTAATCAACAACACAACACAATCTCTGTAAGACAGAAGAATGTTAAACACTGTTTCCATCTGTATATTTGTTTTGTTGCATCAATTTGTGTTAATGGATGTAATCTGCTGTTGTGCTTATCTAATATTGAAATTGACAATTGTGAAATGTATTAAAATGCCAAATAGCATAATCTATTAGAGTGTTGCTTGATTCAAAACAACAAAAAATATAGGATTTTTTTTATTTTATGCCTTCATTAATATAATATTTTTAAAATGTGTCAGTGAAAATTTTGGCAGTGCAGGTGAGAATCTAAACACCTGCTCTCACTTTTTAAATTTCTTAACATTAAGCCAAGCTTGTATTTTAACACTGGCAAATAAAGAAATAAAAAATAAACAGCATAGAATTTGAATTTGAATTGATGCTGTGATGGCAAAATTTCCTTGTGGTACTGAAAATGGAATGGAGTTTGGAATTACATATTTTTTAAGATATCCTATCATGGAAACACTATAAAACACATCAGAGCACATACTGCATTGAACCGACTAAACATACACTTATATGCACACTTTAAACTGAGTCCCAAATGCTCTGTGAAGTTACTCATGACCGCCTCTTTCATCCTGCTCTTTGTCCTCATGTTCACCTTCTGCATCCTGCAGTATGAAAGATTGAAGAAGCCTCCTACACTGTACTCTAAAAACAGTGACCCTTGTTTTGAACTCACCTCAGATATATTTAAGGAAGCACCATTCACTTCTCTAAATACATACGATTCCCAGAGACAGAGAGAGTATTTGAATCAAGAATAGAAGATACATTAGCCATACAAACAAACTAAACTGATTGTGAAGATCTTGCAATATTGCATGAACTCCATTTACTTCCATTTAAATCAAATCAAACAAAGAGACATTATTATTATAACATATTATATACAGTAGTATGTATTTGTACTTTACTACTACTACTACCTGCCGACATTTATCTCTGAAATATTGGTAGACCATTGGGGGATGGTGGGGTGGGGAAGGGGGTGGGGAGTTTGGTGGCGTCCTCTAAGTATCAAAGTTGAGAACCAGGGGGTGGTGCGTTGTTTGTGGTTTTGGTAACTGTACCATGGACCGGGTTTTGGGTGGCAACGGCGATCGAATACAATACCACAGGGTGTTAGAGACTGTACTAAAAAGATGAGAACTAGGGGTGGGTTGAAATTATGGGAGTTTTCCAGAAGAAATAACAAAACAGGAGGGTGGTGGAAAATGGGTGTGAAATATGGGAGACTCCCAGTAAAAACGAGTGTTGACAGGTATGCTGCTGCTGCTGCTACTACTACTACTACTACTACTACTACTACTACTACTACTACTACTACTACTACTACTACTACTACTAATAATAATAATCGGCGGCCATATCGTTATCGGCAAATAAATGCTATTTTTAATGTTATTGTTATTGATCCAATATCAAAATTAGGCCAATATCTTTAAGCCGAAATGTAATGTGATTGTAAAGAACTGCCTGCCTCGCGCATGTGTCGGTCGAACTTGTTCAGACTTGTCCAGTGCACTATAACAGAGCTTTCCTCTAGTGATGTGCGATACCACTGATTTCCTATCTGATCCGATACCAAGTAAAATGAAGGCGAGTATCGACGATACCGATCCGATACCGATACTTTGCCCAAAAATGACTGTTTGGGAAATTAAAGTAGCAAGTAGTGTCCTTAAAAGTGTCACTTCGTACTGAATACGAGACATATTACGGGTTATTCTTGTTTATTGTTTATAGATGAAGAATTATCATACAAAGCCAACTGTTTAAACATATTTATTGACAGCATCTGAGCATGTATATCTTAAAACTGAACATATAACAGCCTGAACATCTTTAAAAAAAAAAAATCACACTTCTACGTTTAGTGACAAGTTAATCCGGTTCCCATGAAAGTGTTTTGAACCTTTTTTCATTATTTTATCAATGTCACAAAAAACCCAAGCCCCCAAAATACAGCCAAATTGCCGAATTTTCTCCCTCTGTACCTGGATAGTGCCTGCCTGCTGCACCTAAGGACTCTGAATGCGATGTCTCTCGCCCTAGCAGCACCTGTGCCTCTCCTTTCCTCTTCTTCTGACCGCCTAGTCGTGACGTTGTCATATTCTGTCTTGCGATTACTATGTAGATGTTTGATTAGGTTTGTGGTATTACCACAGTACCTCACTGTTTTGTTACACGTGTCACAAACTGCATCGTTTGAGTTTATGGAAGTGAAGTAGCTCCACACATAACTCTGCTTGCGGTCACCCATATTCAATGACAGCGTGACTGAACAACATGTGCCAGCAGACTGAGTGGCTACTGGCTAGCTAGCATGATCTGACTGCAGTTGTATTGTGCCATATTACGCACATGACTTTGCAGGCGGAAGAACAAGTAGTTCCGACTAAGTTGGCATATTCAGATAAACTAGGGTAATTGTGGTTACTTTCCACTGTATTTCTATTTCCAATAAAATACATATTTGCTCCAAATTATTGAAATATCGATATTTTGATAAGATAATCGATTCTAGTACATACAAAGCTGGTATCGGAGATATCGATATTTTAGTATCGATCCGCACATCACTACTTTCCTCACAATGTTTATTCCTTCAAAGTCCGTCCTTTCTTTGTGTGGTATTTCTGTCGGTTAAGTAAGTAACCATATTCCTTATCATTGTAGATTAGTTTGACAGAGTCTCATTGTGTATTTTGGTTTAAATCGCCTCAGGAAAAAAATTACATGTGTAAACATGATAGCAGCGATGCACACGTGCTAAACAACTCATTTGGTTGTTTGTAATCTAATATGATTATTTGTTCTTATCAATACGTTGCTTGCCATGTGTTGATATAAGATTGCATTCATTTTGATCAGCATATTTATAATGATTATAATGATCGCACGTGAGGGCTATTACCACGAACATACATAGTGACTAGTGAGCCATCAGAGCCTTCACAGCAGCAGGGCAGACATGTGCCAGTCACTGAATCCAGCATAGGGGTTCTCAACCCTCCGCCACATCCTGTCTTTATATTATGTCTTTATATTATGCACTGTGTTCCTCATAAAGTCATCTGTGCTCACTGCTCAGGTGTTGTATCAAAATATGACTTTAGAGAACAAATGTGACCCGTGTGCATGATCATCATTCTGCGCCAGTTGTTGCTATGCTTTGAGCAGACTTTTCAGTTCATAAGATCAGTTCAATCTTTTATGAAGCTTTTAAAATAAAATCAGTTGTTCACTGTATAAAAATATAATATTTGTATATATTTATATTTATCGGCTATAGTATATCGGTTATCGGCCTCCAAATCTTAAGAGTTATCGGTTATCGATATCGGCTAAAAAATCAAAATCCATATCAAAATAATTTCATATATAATAATAATAATAATAATAATAATAATAATAATAATAAACATAATGGTAGTTTGAGCAATAATGCACACCATTTACAACTTGCGTATTACCTGCCTAATATTAATATTATCGGTTTATTCGCACTTATAAAGTAAGACCTTATTTTACATCCCTAATAATAATAAAAAAATAATAAAAATAAATAATAATAATAATAATAATAATAATTATTATAATAATAATAATATTTTACTATTTATTGTAATTTATTATGCCAATTAATTATTATTTTAAACATGGTTCTTACACCATTTTAAAAGTAAAATTTAATGCTTTTTAAGACCTCAACAAATACATTTTAAGACCCAAAAATGTCAACTTCTTTGGAATAGGTTACTCAATTTATTGCCTCCTACAATGGAAATCAAAACTTTAAAGTTTTCCATTTGGTATCAATTATGTGCAACTTGACGTAGTAACCAGCAGTATGGATGCCATCTTTACTAGCACACTTAATACAGTGGCACCCATCAAATTAAAAAAGGCTAGAGAGAGTAAAACTGCACCATGGTACAATAATCATACTCGCGCTCTCAAAACAGCAACCCGTGCTCTGGAACGTAAATGGAAAAAAACTAATTTAGAGGTTTTTAGAATTGCGTACAAAGACAGTATGTCCAGCTATAGGAGGGCTCTTAAATCTGCCAGGGCCGAGCACCTCCGCAAACTGATTAAAAATAATCATAACAATCCGAGATTTTTATTTAACACCATTGCTAAACTAACTAATAATCGATCATCTTTGGAACAAAATGTCCCAGCGCAAATTAGTAGTGATGACTTCATGAATTTTTTCAGTGACAAAATAGAAGGCTTTAGACAGAAAATAGATGATGTTAAACTTTCTGCACAGCCTTATACTCCAGATCCAGTAAACATTCAACTGAATCAAAATAACCTACAATGCTTCAAAATCATAGAACAGGAAGAACTAGATAAAGTTATAAATAGCTCTAAATCAGCTACATGTATGTTAGATCCAATTCCAACAAAATTACTGAAAGAACTGATACCTATTATAGGAGAACCTCTCCTTAATGTTATCAACTCTTCTTTATCTTTAGGCCATGTTGCAAATCCTTACAAGCTAGCTGTTATTAAACCTATTATTAAGAAACCACAACTAGACCTGAGCAACTTAGCTAATTATAGGCCTATTTCAAATCTTCTGTTCATGTCTAAAATACTAGAAAAAGTTGTTTCTACCCAATTATCCTCCTTTCTGCGGACAAGCAATATATTTGAAGTGTTTCAGTCAGGCTTCAGGCCTCATCACAGTACAGAAACCGCATTAGTAAAAATAACCAACGATTTACTCTTAGCTGCTGACCAAGGCTGCATCTCACTATTAGTCTTACTCGACCTTAGCGCCGCATTTGACACCATTGACCACAAAATTCTCATAGACCGCTTAAATTCTACAGGTGTCCAAAAACAGGCTCTTGAATGGTTTAGGTCATACTTAGCTAACCGTTACCAATTTGTGAATATTAATGGACAGCTTTCACAAGTCAGGCCAGTAAAGTACGGGGTCCCTCAAGGATCAGTTTTAGGCCCCTTGCTGTTTACAATATACATGCTTCCCCTGGGGGACATTATTAGAAAACATGGGATCAGCTTTTACTGCTATGCAGACGATACTCAATTATACATTTCAAGTAAACCTAATGAGATGTCTGAACTGTCTAAGCTAACCGAGTGTATCAAAGATGTTAAAGACTGGATGACCAACAATTTTCTTCTCTTAAACTCAGACAAAACAGAATTATTACTTATTGGGCCTAAATCCTCTACACAGCAGTTCTCACAACTGGACCTGCAACTAGAGGGATACAAAGTTAGCGTTAGCTCTACTATAAAAGATCTGGGTGTCATATTAGACAGCAATTTAACTTTCAAAAATCATATATCCCATGTCACAAAAACTGCGTTCTTTCATCTGAGAAATATTGCTAAATTGCGAAGTATGCTATCCATATCAGATGCAGAAAAGCTAGTCCATGCTTTCATGACTTCTAGGCTGGACTACTGTAATGCTCTGCTTGCTGGTTGCCCAGCATCCTCTATTAACAAACTCCAGCTAGTGCAAAATGCAGCTGCCAGAGTTCTTACCAGGTCTAGAAAATATGATCATATCACCCCAATTTTATCCTCCTTACACTGGCTGCCTGTTAAGTTTCGTATTGAATTTAAAATATTACTCCTTACCTATAAAGCTTTAAATAATCTAGCTCCTGTTTATCTAACCAACCTCCTGTCTCGCTACAACCAAACCCGCTCTTTACCATATCAAAACTCAGGGCTTCTGGTAGTACCTAGAATTTCAAAGTCGAGTAAAGGAGGTCGAGCCTTCTCATTTATGGCCCCTAAACTCTGGAATAGCCTTCCTGATAATGTCCGAGGCTCAGACACACTCTCGCTCTTCAAAACTAGATTAAAGACCTAACTTTTTAGCAAAGCATACACTCAGTGCATTACATAGCAGTATGACGCATGATGTGCCCCACACATAATTTTGCTTCTCGTTTATATACACTATGAACAGCAGCTACGCTAATTACTCTCTTTATTCTCTATTTCCACCTGGGGGTACTCATCTTGAGGCCCTCAGACTACGCAGTGCCACTGACGCGATCCGAGACCAGCGACGAGATGATCCCAAGGTTTTCTGGACCAGGCCGTATCCTGAGCAGCTGCTGTGGTGGTCATCGTGGAGTGAGAACATGAGACTGACTCCTGTGATGCTCCAAGGACAGACGAGTCTTCGCTGAGGTCCAGCTTCCTGCGCCTAGACTGCAGCTCTGCACAAGACGTTTGGCCATAGGGGAAATGGTCGTGCCCAACTGAGCCAGGTTTCTCTCGAGGTTTTTTAAATCTTCGCTTTCGCCAATTGGTGAAGTTTTTTCCTCGCCGCTGTCGCCACTGGCT
The DNA here is from genome assembly GCA_903798195.1 of Danio kyathit. Lineage (NCBI taxonomy): Eukaryota > Metazoa > Chordata > Actinopteri > Cypriniformes > Danionidae > Danio > Danio kyathit. The sequence goes on along the minus strand of LR812520.1, from coordinate 33,950,233 downwards.
TGCATGGTTCGGGATCTGTAGAGCTGCGCATCGATGGATTTGCTCTTCAGTGTTTGGACTCTCAGTAGTGATTATTAACCCACACTGAACTGAGCTAAACTGAACTTAATCTCTGAAAACTGAACTTATTTTTTTCTCAATTCACTATAATCTTCCATGTGAAGCTGCTTTGACACAATCTACATTGTATAAGCGCTATACAAATAAAGATGAATTGAATTGAATTTACTGGGGCACTGGCGATTTTCAAATTGTGTCTAGCGACGCCCCTTTGCTATGCACTTTAAGCTGAAAGTAATATGTGTATCTTTGCACATGGATTATAATTTTGGCTCTGGGGAGAGGGGGGCCCTGGTGAAATTGGCCAAACTGGGGGGGTGTTTGTCCTAATAGTTTGAAAACCTCTGGTATGGAGAACCCACAGTACCTCTGACTTTTGGGTGTCTGGCGGTGAAGTGAAACTTGTTATAGCCGATTGTGAGGTGGCGTCTGAACTAGTAACATCGTTAGGTCGAGCTGCAAACAATGCAAGGATTAACCTGGACCCGCTATGACTAGCTACTGCAACGTACCTCTGGTGCTTTTCTCCTTTCATGTGCGACTCGTTGGCTTTGAGCTCCATGGTCACCTCACCACGACAACAGCGCAATGGCAGCACGCAGGTGACGCAGACCGACGTCAGCGTCTGTAGCCGACCTACCGTAATAAGCTAATAAAATCACGCAGACTGTCACTTCACTCCTATTTCACACATACTAAATTGATCAACTATTAGATGTTTTATTGGTGGACCACTGTGCTTCCCTATCGGCATTAAGCACACCGGCTAAAAATTTTATATATTTAAAAAAAATGTATTTAAAAAAATAGCAAATATTTTTTAGCATCAAGTAATGTTTACCACAGTCTTTCATTTACTCACAAACTGACACAGCACATCATAAAAAAAAAACCCATGAGAAAATCAGAAAGGAATCAACACAACTTCATTCTCTAGGTTTTGTCAACAAGGCTTCAGCACTCTATTAGAAATGAAAATGTTCAAATAGAGAAGAGCCATTGTGTTTCAAACGTGTTCAGAATGCAGACTGCCATTAAAAAAGACTTAGAGAGTCAACATCCTGTGTGGAAAAAAAGGAAAGGAAAGGGAAAAGAGCACACTAGTGAGGAGAGAAGGCAGATGAGTGGGAGACAGAATGCATTGACTCGTCCAGCAGAAGGTGTGACGCTTTACCCCTGCACGACATTACCACACAAATGAAAGGCTTTGAGAAACCTGCCAGACTCAAATCTGAGAGCAGCCAGCCTAGAGAAAACAAATGCATCAAATGTGATTAATAGGATTATGAATGAAAGCAAACACTTGAGCACAATGAAAACTCATTATCCGTTTGAAACAAACTGGGTGTGCTGCACATCTTGCATGCTAAGCAGACGGATCCGGCTCAAAATATATTCTCCTATTAAATTATAACAGTGACCACTAAGTGTTTGCACATCTTGTCAAACACATGCAAACTCACACCTACTTTCATCCATGCTTCATTCTGAGCTCTAAGACGTTTTATTGCAGTGCTAAAGTGATGCATTTAGATGCATTAGAGCACCTATTATGGATCAGTAGCCTTTTAATGTATGCGTTTTAGGAGGTGACGCTACTGAATCTTGCAGCATGAACATTTTAGTGCTTTTAAATGACAGTCTAACTAAAATGAAAAACTCCCTTTATCGTTGACATCATGTCATCCTAAGTCTTATGTAAATTTTTTTGCAGATCACAAACATGATGATATTATGCAGAATAGATTATTATTATTTTTATATATTCATTTGAATGTACTGGCACGCCAGCAGTGGAATTTCAAAAAAATGCAAGGTTATGAGATGTAAATTCAGCAGTCTCATGCATCTTTTCTGCAAAGATATTTAACAAGAGAATTCATTTACGCCATTTTAAAACTGTTCATTTAATCAAATGGATTTGCAATTTGTTCATAAGCTCACCAATTAAGTGTAAAAATATCAAATGTGTTACCTTGAATCAGTCTAAAAACCTTTTTTTTTTTTTCAAAATAGCTGTCAAACAGATTTTGAATGTCTCAAATGACTAGTCAAAAAAAATAATTATCCCATAATTTGTATTTTGAAGCATCAAAGAAGAAAAAAATAATAGCCCTCCTGTGAAATGTTGATTATTTTAATGATGTTTAACAGACCAAAGGAATTTTTCACAGTTTATTTATTTTAGTTTGACAGGAATAATAATAATAACAACAATAAATAATAATAATAATCATTCATTCATTTTCTTTTTCGACTTAGTCCATTTATTAATCTGGTGTCGCCACAGCGGAATGAACCGCCAACTTATCCAGCATATGTTTTACGCAACGGATGCCCTTCCAGCCGCAACCCATTACTGGGAAACATCCATACACACTCATTCACACACATACACTATGGACAAATTAGCCTACCCAATTCACCTATACCACATGTCTTTGGACTTGTGGGGGAAACCGGAGCACCCGGAGGAAACCCACGCAAACACGGGGAGCATGTAAACTCCACACAGAAACGCCAACTGACCCAACCCACTGCGCCACCGTGCAGCCCTAAATAATAATAATAATAATAATAATAATAATAATAATAATAATAATAATAATAATGATAATAATAATAATAATAATAATGTTACAATTTAGCCCCCTTAAGATTTTTGAATTTGCTACAAAACAATGACTGGTCCAGTCAAACTAATAAAGTAATAAACCTAGTTAAACTTTTAAATTGATACTAGTATCTCGCAAAATAAATAGTAAAATATTATGTACTGTCATCATGGCATAGACAAAATAAATTAGTTGTAATATTAAAAATTAGTTATTAAAAGTCACCTCTGATGAAAATCATCTTTTTTAAGCTGTTTGGACAGAACTGTGTGTAGGTATAGTGTGTCTACAGTCATATTGGGGTGATATAAACACAAAAAAAGTCTCTTTTTTTTATTTCCTGACATTAAAATAGGATCCAAATCTCTCTTATTTTGAGGCCTACCGCAACGTGATGTAGGAGTGTGGTTTCCTCACCCACCGACTTGATTGACAGCAGCGTATTAACATGTCTCCATAATAACGTGTATAATCATATACACAAGACAGGACGTGTGCAAAGCAACCGGGATTAAAAGATCTGTTCAGCTCTCTGTGATCATCAACGTTTTTAAACAGTGCATGTTTGTAATGAATAACAGCAATTTACTTCAGCTTTACATATCACCACAGATGCATGTCAGAGCAATTATAAAAGAAAATGCTTCAATTCCGCTTTGTGGATGTTAAATCAGGTTTATTTTGTACAGTAACATAAAGAATATCTATACAGCAGTGGATATTAACGTTTATCCTGACACATTTGCCGTAGAAAAACAGTGCAAAATTGCAACACTTGAATTAACTCCACAGCAAATACATCAAATAATCATTGAGAAAGTTCTTACTGTAGTATTTCTCACAAAAGTTACGTGAGATCTGCTTCCTTCATGCCTGTCACTGTGCTGTTTATCTGACGCAGCCGAGGCAGAGATTGAGGCACACTCTGACAGGCACGTGGGAACGGTGGGCGGGGAGAACTAGCATTAAAGGCACAGGCCACAAAAATAGCTACATTGTGTTCTGAGCAAAAAAATTCCAACATTCTAATAGCTATAATAAATAATCTGATGCGTGTTTTAAGCTGAAACTTTACAGACACATTCTGGAGACACAAAAGAGTTATCTTAAATCTTGAAAAAGAGGTAAAATAGCTGCCCTTTAAAACTAATGTTTAAAATGTGTGGAAAAATTCTCTCCATTAAACATCACTTGGCAAAAATGTCACATGAGCTTTAGCTAATAATTTTGTTAACAATTGCAAGTAACTCAAACAACTCCAGTATTCGTCCGAATGCCTTTCAAATCAAATAAATGATTTTTGAATGAAAATATCTATATTTAAATCTTTATAAACTGCTTACCAGCTGCTGTATAAAGCTTCACAACAGAATCAGTAACAAAGTATGATGTATTGATGTGCTATTTGGTTATACTGTAGATTTGGGATCAATCCTAAAATGCTGTTATCATGTGTCTATCCATGTTCTCTAATGACATGATTTGCAAGCAGTCACTTCAGAAGGCATTCCTTATGGACTGTTCTAATGTATGAATGTGCTTTTTGAAGTTTCAAAGCATCATACACTGCCATTACAAACCTGGAAGAGCCATCCTAAATTTTGTTATTAATTGAAATTAAAGTTAAAGCACTTTTGTACACCACCACAACCACAACAACAACAACAACAACAACAAAAAGCTGTAAAAATGACTTTGTTCACTTCTCAGGTCAGGGTGTGTGTGTTTACTTTCAGCAGTATGATGCATTTGCCATTAGAGTCCTCCAAGATGCATGTGTAATATTGCTTAGTAAATGGACAACGTGACCTGACATGGAATACATAGGTGAACATTCATTTTTACAATCATTTATTTAGTTTTTTTTTGTGTTCTTGAAGCTTTGAATAATTACAGTTGAACCACTGAAGTGACATGGAATGTTTGATAATTTTTTTTTCTGTAGTTTGACAAATGACTTAAAAAAAAAATACAAAAACAAAATGACAAAAAATCAGATTTACAATTTCAATTGATTTCCCCGCACTACTTAAATAATGCACCCGTTTTAAATGTTATCATTTGATTGAATGGGTATTATCCATGATTATCAGCTGATAGATATGGGCCAGTAGAGGCCTTCTGCACCTACTAGGGGGCTCAGAAGTTTATCATCCAGCCACATGGTTAATCAGCTATACTAATAGAGAAGACTCCAGATCCACATCTGTTTTTATATTATTGTAACGGTTGGGTTTAGGGTTGAGGTAGGGGTAGACATTAATAAAATACAATTATGAGAAATTTAATAAATAATATAAATAATTATTGTAAACTTCAGGCCACAGCCGTATGCGATCTACAGCTGATTAACCATGTGGATGGATGATAAAAGCCTTCTGAGCCTACCAGTAAGGAGGTAAATGTTTTTAATTCTAAAATTACAGTGGAAGTTAACTAATAATAATTGGACTTTTTCAATATGCCTTATTTCACTATTATGTTATAGCCTAATGTTTAATTCAACATGAACATACATTCAGAAGTTTATTTATTTTAATTTTGCGCTTGATCAGTTTCAGCTAGTGAGTTTATTGCTTTTATTTGTGTTGAACCACTGCATCTGGTAGACTGGTGAACTGAGTGAGATTTGTCACACAATGTTGATATTTACAGTACATATTAATGAATGTCTTTGGGGCTGGGACATGTAATTTACCCAGAAACAGCAGCGTTAAATTCAAAAACATTAGATCAGTAACAGTTCCTTCCATATGCAAGTATTGTTTATTAACACATTAACACAACACCGGATATTAGTTATTCATTACATCTCACCATGAGAAAAACAAAGTGTGGCGTGTGAGCAGGTTCAAATGTGTCTCTCTCATGGTGAATGTGTGACTGAGAGCCCTGAATTATGCTGTTTTTGGTGGATGTGTTTGTGCTGCTGTGTTCTTTTTCATTTCGTAGAGTGCAACATTTCTCCGAATTCTCCTCAGCTCACTGCCATTTTGTTTGTTTGCTTCTATGACAATGTACATGGAACCACTGGAGCTCAGAGGCGAGTGTTGCCTGTATTAGAGTGAGAATCAATTTTCATTCAAACAAATCGATGTTAACTACACAAACTAGAAAATCTATTTATTTCCAAGCCCTACATTGACCCTTCATCGTAAATATCTGAATTTGTGTTCTGAAGACAAATGAAATTCTCAAGTAATTTGAATAATTATTCGAGTGATTGAATAATTTGATTTAGGTTTAATAATTAATAACACAATTTTCATTTTAGAGGGAACCAACTCGTGAATATTATTATTACTGAGTTCACCTGAAAGACAAAAATGTCAAATGGCTTGAGGTTAAGTGAATTGGGAGATAATGGCCAAGTAAAAGACGTAGACTGTTTCTCAATACCAAGAATGCAGAGAACAGACTCACATTCTCATGGAGATCAGTCTTGCCATGTTACCTCGGAAAAACAAACCCTGAAGACCATGAGAAAACATAATGCATTCTGTGAGAAATGACCATCTTGCTGATGGTCACATGATATATACTATGACTTGCCTTATTACCCTAACCTGCCTAGTTAACCTAATTAACCTAGTTAAGCCTTTAAATGTGACTTTAAGCTGTATAGAAGTGTCTTGAAAAATATCTAGTCAAATATTATTTACTGTCATCATGGCAAAGATAAAATAATTCAGTTGTTAGAAATGAGTTATTAAAACTATTATGTTTAGAAATGTGTTGAAAAAATCTTCTCTCCGTTAAACAGAAATTGACAAAAAAATAAACAGGGGTGCTCATAATTCAGGGGGGCTAATAATTCTGACTTCAACTGTATATATATATATATATATATATATATATATATATATATATATATTAATGTTATCATGATACTGAATTCAATACAAATCGGTAGTGAAATTTTAAAAATGTCCATTTCCCGTGAACATCTGAGCGCTGTTGAGCGCTTAAATGACTGTGATTGGCCGTAAACGTCATCGGTTCACCGAACTCACCACTGTTTACTGAGTGTAACCACAGATTTGGAACACGAGTGTTTCAAAGTCACGTCGATCTGCTGGTTTGTCTTTTCAAAAGAAAAGATGAATGCAGCAAGGTACAGAGACACCCTGAATGAAAACCTGCTTCAGAGTGCTCTTGACCAAAATATCAATTTAGGGGCTTCACAACAACTCGTTGAATGTCCTTGCGTGGCCCAGCCAGAGCCCAGACCTAAATCTTATTGAACATCTCGCTTCCCATCCAACCTGATAGAACTTGAGAGGAACTGCAAAGAGGAATGAGCAAAAATTCCCAAAGACAGGTGTGCCAAGCTTGTGGGACCATATTCAAAAAGACTTGAGGCTGTAATTGCTGCCAAAGGTGCATCAACAAAGTATTGAGCAAAGGCTGTGAATACTTATCTACATGTGATTTTTCAGGTTTTTTATTTTTAATAAATTTGCAACAATTTCAAAAAATATTTTTTCACATTGTCATTATGGGATATTGTGTGTAGAAGTTTGAGGAACTAAATTAATTTAATCCATTTTGGAATAAGGTTGTAACATAAAAGAATGTGAAAAAAGTCAAGCGCTATGAATACTTTCCGGATGCACTGTGTATATATATATGTACAAAGGCCATATAAAGACCTTTTTATTTGTATTGTGCAAATAACCACTTCCATGTGTTTATGCCTTTATTATTTTTTTTTTAAATTTCATTTTATTAAAAAGTTTAGTTTCACCATTTTTTTAACTCCTGCGAAAAACAAGTTATATCTTTGAACTGTAAATAATAGTGAATATTAAATGCTGCACTTCCCTCCTCCTGTATTTAGCTGATATGACTTCTGGGATTTAGAGCAAGAGCTGCGCTGGAGTCTGCATTCCATTCATCATTGATATCAAGAACACATCCGGGTTCTTTCATGTTCTTCAACTTTGAACATCCTCAGTTTGGCGGTTCATGATGACGTTGGATGTAAATATAAGGATGCAAGACCACTTAAGAAAGCATATTGAGAAACAGCCATACCTGTCCTTCTAGAGTGTGTGGACTTTCCCTTTAAGAGTCCACATTAGCGTGTGAACATGTAAATGAGACTTTGAAGCAACACCCTATGTTGTCAAGACAAGCCCCTCATTAGAGGTGTCTCGTTTCAAACGACCTCATTCCGACAGCCGTTTTAATATTCATGAGAACGTCTACATTAAGCATGCTTTGAAAGAATGTATACGGAAAAGCAACTCCCTCTGCAGACATGATCATGATGCAGGGTTTGCGGTTACTGCTGCCGCAGACCTGAGAGCACAGGTTGCCTTGTGCAGGAGCTTGATAAACTGCCCACGCTACAAGAAGGAAAGGACTGATTAAATCAGGGCTCAGCCTTCGCCGCTAACCGCAAATTAAAGCCGGCGTGCTGATGGAAAGGTCAATTTTACACTGCACCAAGAGCCCTTCACGTCAGAATAAGGAAGCGTGCATGGGCGGCACTGAGTTTGGTAATTTGCCATTAGTGAGAAGGAGGTGAGCAGTTTAATGTAATCCTCCATCTTAAAAGCTGCAGTGACAGATATTCATCAGCCGGACTGGCTCCAACTGAACGACAGCGAGCAGACTGATCTCTATCTATCTATCTTCCTCCACTCCAAAGTCTACTCTACTGTAGACTCTCTCTAGTTATCACACATTCTCACTAATGTGTGCCACCAGTCTGCTGGTAAAGAGATTAACAGAAAAAGAGACTATCCAGAGCGCCAGCAGCCTGCTAGCTCTCTATTACAAATTTCAAAGCTTAAGCTGTTTGTGTGTGTGTATGCATCTCTTTGTGTGTGTGTGTTTATGTGTGTGTGTTTTTCCACATGAAAAGGGAGCATATTTACCACAGCAATAATCTACAGTATGAAGAACAAATTGTATCTGCTAGGCAAAAATATACTAAACAAATATTTCCTCTTTTGCTTTTTTTATTTCAAGCTGAAAAAGCGCTCGAATGTGTGCTGGCAACATTTTCACGTTATTCATTTGGTATAAAAGAGAAGCGTGAAATGAATCAGAGAGGGGATCAATTGAACCCTGTGAGAGTGCTGTGTTTCTCATTCAGCCAGAAACTTTGTCTGCTATTGTTTAGACTGAGCAACCAATGAAGCCACTCATGTACTGTATCGTGTCTTTGTAGGGGTGTAATGATACAGCAATGCCACAGTTTGGTATGGTTCACGGTATTGGGGCAACGGTATGGTAGGGTTTGGTTCCGTTCTGTTTGCTGAGGGGCATAAATATATACACTAGATATCGCATAGGGACCCTGAGCATGTGTCAATAGCGCCGCCACATTGGTACAGTACAAAAGTCATTCAACCGCATTAGTCAAGACAGTGTGCCAATGTGAAGATGCTGGACTTTAGCGCTGTGTACGGGTGTAGTAATGAGCAAACAAAGCACAAAGGCATCACATTTCATAGGTAAGATTTTGTTTGTTTATGTTTTTGTATGTTATGAACTTTTGTGCTTAACAAGTAATGTTATTGATGATAATACAGTCTGCTGCATTCACCATAAGGCAAAGTAGCACCAACTCGCACAAAATTCTAGACTTATGTTAGTTTTGTTGAATAAAATAAGCAAACATGAAATATGACAACAAGACGCTGCGGTGCTAGAAACATGTATTATTGTCGGCTAAGTGAACGAGTCATTCATAACGGAGATTCATTCACAAACGAATCGCTCCCTCCGTCAGAATGAGAAGTGAAAGCAGGAGAGGGGGTGTGTTTCAGGACTCGGATTAGATCAAATTAAACAGGGATGGAGGATAATGCATTTCCATGCACACAAACACACGCTCTTTGTCGGCAATGCCCGTGCGGTCACATCCATCAATGTAGAAAAGTGATGTAAAATTATAATATTTCATAATTGAAAATAATATTTGCATACTGACCACCAGGGAAAACTCCCGATCATAGATATATGTGTATATGTGTATTTCTCTTGCTTTGGATGGCCACAGTCCTTCACTTCAGCTTGGTCCCGCATTCATTTCAAAGGAGCGCTACCCTGTACTAAAATGGCGGCTTTATTGACGCATTCGTTCTAATAGACAACAGCAGGGTAGGCGACATCTAATGTATATATCTATGGCTGAGGGGGCAGGACTTGTGGTGTGGCACAAGCATTGTTAAGGAAGACTAGATTCACTCGTGTCATATTAATAGCAAAATGAAACTCAAAAACTTTGTTAATTGTTACGTGTGGTAGGGCTGCTCGATTATGGGAAAAATCATAATCATGATTATTTTGGTCGTAATTTTAATCACGATTATTTAAAACAATTATCAGTGGGCCATATGACCAAAAATTTCACACGATTTTACAATTCTTATTACTGAAGCAGAATGGCACAAACTAACAAAAAGTTGTATTATGGAAATTATGGAAAGAAAATAAATATAATAGAATAAAAATATACAAATGAAACAAAACACTGCTTCACGCGTCTTCACTGGAAGAATTCAACTTGATTTGCTTCTTAATAAAGCTACAAAAGTCCTTTAGTCAAGTTTAGTCTCATGTTGTTTGATTAATAATAATAAAAAGGTGGCAGCAGGAATATAGTGTACTGTCACGAGCCGTGCAGATCTGTTTAAGTTTTCACTTTCACATGCCTCTTCATTCTCAACTCGGTTTTATTCTTCATAACAAATGGGGGTTAATGTGAGTAATCACTAGGCACTGCGTTTTGACCCATTTGTGCATATATTTGACCATTTAGGAGGTCACATTTAGCTCACCTTAAGATGACATAAGATGTGGCCGTCTGAGCGCACACACACAACAGCATGAGTTCTCTTTCGTGCCTTTAAAAACATGAATGAATCCCATGCTGACAAAGACATGTTACAGTACATGCTTTTATTAATTTTCATGTGTAACTGAGCTTTGCAAAGGAACATATGCATAGCTTCTGGAAAGGGGGCGGGATATGATGTTTTATCTCGATTCATGTTTTTTCATAATCGTTGGAAGCAGAAATCGAAACTGAATTTCGATTAATTGTACAGCCCTAACGTGTGACGTCCATAATTATTACTTTCAATTGATCTTGTTTGTCTTTTTTCCTTTTCAGTTTTCTATTGATTGATTTGGTGACATCAGGCTTTTAAAACGGACGGAAGCGGACTTCTCGCTCTAGCTCATTCCTCCACGCCAACACAGTTTCTGACGGCTTTATTGTTGTGTTCTCCTTTATACTTTCCTTTTGATATTCGTGGAGTGGGGAGTCCCAACCTGCTTTAGGTTTGTTTGGTTGTTATTTATTAAGTTGTTGGCCTACCCATCTCTTGTCATGTTGGATTGTTTTGCTGATTATGTTATGTTAATAAATAATTTAGTAGGAGAACTTTGGCCGTTGTTTGTTTATGTTACGTTGTCTTAGGATCACGAGTCATATTTACTGTAGGGACAGTAACATTCATTTATAAATATTTTGCATTGGCTTCACGTGGTTCCGTTTAGTGTAATCACCTGATCTGGGTAAACTAACATGAAATATCTCCATATGATAAATTAACACTTTATACTAGAAGGTATATATTATATTATATATATATTATATTATATTAGAAGGTATATTTTATATTATATATATATATATATATATATATATATATATATATATATATATATATATATATATATATATATATATATATATATATATATATATATATATATATATTAATTAGATTTTTTTAGGTTAAGTTATTCATCAGATACACCAGGGGTTTTAAATACAGAATCTATCATAAATGCATACATATATATTCTTGTGTGTGCTGTTAAATAATAGTTTTTCTTTTTTTTTTTTTTTTTCGGCTCGGTTTGAATATAGTTACACCTATTCTTCTTTGACATGAATGTTCAAAAACAAAGAGTTTTCATATTGTATACTACATTGATTCAATAAGTTAAATTGTTCTCTAATATCTAGGTATATGTGGTTTGGGTAAGTTAATGATTTTATATGCTGATTTATTACTTTATAAAAAACTGAATCAGAAGGTCCTTATTGACCATATTTGGAATGGTAATGAATATTAATAAACTCTGCTCCTCTGATAGCTCTCAGTGCTCTCTTTCGTACACAGACATCTAGCATAAATGCGTACACACACACACACACACACACACACACACACACACACACACACACACACACACACACACACACACACACACACACACACACACACACGATGTACTCTGATATAAATGTGCAAAATAAATATACTTCATTTGTCCAAATAAATATTCTAACAAATGGAGTAGATGCCCTGTTAAATATTTTTTTTAACGTAACTTTTAATTTTTACTTAAATGGTGGAAAGATTTATTTTAGTGTGGAGTGAGTGAGCTATCTTTTACTTTGAGTAATCTTTTACATCCGTCAAATTTCTCAAATAAACACGGTAAATGGAAAAATATATATATACAAATAATCATATACCTTATGCCTCTTCAGGGTGGCGCTGAATATATTTATAATCTGTATATGCAGCATTTTGAGTTCTGACAAGAAGAGTTTTTGCTTATTAATGCATAAAAACCAACTGGTGCAGCTGACTTTGAAAATAAAAGTCCCAGATACATAGTAAGTTATTATAAACTTTGATAAACTTGTTATAATCAGGGGGATGCATATTAATGAACCCGTGTGCAACATATCAGTTTGGGTTTTGGCTGATGATCTCCTAATGATACAGCTGCTCGTAACCTACATGTGACCTAAGGTACATGCAAATCTAGAGGTTGTGCCCTGAGAGCAACACAACAGTGTGTATTGTGCTCTGATTGGCCCGTTTTTCACCAGGGTTTTACACTCGTGGAAATGACAAGAGAACAAGGAAACAATGGTGTTTGAGGCTCACGGTTTGGCCATTTCGATGTACTAATCTCTTATTATTAGACTAATTCGACTATTACACCCAGATTTTCTTTAAAGGTCATGTTTTAGCATAATGCTATTTAAGTGGGTTAATCACAATGCTATGAGGCAACGTGAATATTTTGTGTGAGCCAGAAATAAAAGTGATCAATGTTTCTTCCATTTATTAAAAAAAAATACAAGACCCAGATTAGTTCTGTGTTTGCTTTGTTTATTAAATTGTATGGTATTTTTGATGTAGGCCTAAATATTTTTTTATTGAGTGCATTTACGGGATACAATAAATGAATATAGCGATTATTACGTCACTACAATTTAATATCAACAATATGTATACTATGCGTGTATACAATATATATGTATTTATTTAGTGAAATATCTCAGGTTTATTTAACCTTTCTTGCATTATAAAGATTAATGAAAGACCAAAGTATGCCATTATAGTATCAAGGTACAGGGTGGCGCCACAGTTTTTCCAGTTAGGTTTCAACATTGTTAAACTACTAACTGACTAATTATTTGCAAAAAGTACTTCATAAGATTGAAACCATTTAAACAAGCAATGGTCACATCTGTATAATCATGGTGTTATGAGTTTGAAATTATTTGTGGGTGAGTAAATTACAAAAAATTTGATGTTGTAAAGTTTGAAAATTGTGGTGCAGGCCATTATTCACCTCATCAGTGCTGTTTATAAAGCAGAGGACATCTTATAGTTGGTGTGGTTTAATCTCCTCCATGGTGTCTTCACAACAAAGAACTGTGTCGATCTGTTCTGTGCTGCGATGTCTTTAGTCTAGACTAGAGAACACCGTGTCCACACTGCAGAGGTTCATGTCACACTGAAGTCAGACTTCATTCAAATCAAATAAAAGACTTATTTACATATATTCTCTCCTGTATAGCATATTATATGTGCCAGTCATTGTGAATAATTTAGTATACGTGTTAGCAATTTACACATGTAGTCATTGCTTTAACATCTTTTAATGTGCTGATGGTGGGGCATTTCTTTTAAAAATATATTCTATATTCTAAATCGAAGCTTGGATTTTCAGAGGACTTTGATTTTAGCCTGCTACACATTCACAGACAGGATTCTAGACTGTGATAAAAGATTTTGCAAGGGTTTTCTTTTCTTTTTTTTTTTTTGCTGTTGTGATATATTTTGTGATATATTATGATATAATTTGGTAGAAGTTGCACTTATGGTACTACCAACTGATAAGCGGCACCCTTCTGTTTTGTATGAGAAATATTAAATGCCAAACACTGCAAAAGTGCTACTTATATGACTTCTTTGATCCATGAACCAAAACGTGTACAATTATACAGAATGCATTTACCAACCAGGTAAACGATAAACAGCAATGTGAGATACGGTGTGAAGTGTTTGAGTTTAATGCAGAGGTCTCCAATACAAACCATACATATTGTTACGTGTTTAAACTAGTTTAAAGTTAAATGAAACAGTGTTGACATGCTCTTAAAACTTACAATACGTGTCTATAGAGAACTACTTTGTCATAGAAAAAAAAAAACTAGAGTAACATATAACATATAGTTAGGCTTATTTTATTGCACTTTACTCATTACAATACTGTAAATGGTTTCCCAGCATGGTGCTGGGTTGTGGCTGAAAGGGCATCCACTGTGTAAAACATATGCCAGAGTAGTTGGCGGTTCATTCCACTGTGGCGACCCTTGATTAATCAGCCAAAGGAAAATGAATGAATGAATACTGTAAATGATTTACTGCTAATTTGACTAAAATTATAAATATACTTTATATTTTAAATAATTTCATTATTTGTTGAAGTAAATATGCACCTTTAACACTATTAATATCCTTCCCCTGGAAAAGGAGGGAGCCAAAAAAAAAAAACCTTTGACCTAGTTAAAAGTTATGCATTATATCATTAGGGAACCTTAAAATCATACATTATGCATTTGCTTTTAGTAGTTTATCATACGTTTTTTTTTTTTTTAATGAAATACGAAACAGCAACATAATCACTAATGTCCGAAAAACATTTTAGCCAAAGCACATTTCAAATCATTGTAATTTTCTAACCCAATGTCACTTGTGTATGTTCTATTTCTAAGCCACCAAACTTAGTCCCGCTGAAATTTCTCATGAAGTGACAGTTTATGTTCCCATCACTACATATTTGAGGACAGGCATGGTTTTAGTAGAACAGGTCTGTCTGGGGCCCCAAAACCTCTTTTTGTCTGTCCACTGAAGTGGAGAGAAGAAAATATGGTGGTCTGGAGGGACCCGACAGGAGAAGGTGTGAAAAAAAATGAGTGGAGAAGAGTGTAGGAGGCTACTGAGAGCCTCAACCCATTTCTGTCACTGCAGTTTAAGAAGACCTGAGAGAACAAAATCAGCTCACTCAAATCTCTTACAGACAGGTCACACCATAGCAGCACAAAATTAAGTGGCACCCATGTGAGCAGAAAGAACAAGGGTCCTGTTTGGCTTCATGTTTTGCAATTCAATCCAGCTAAAAGTATCCCAGATAGGGCTAAGCAGGTCTGTTCGTAATGATGCAGCAAGAGTTCTGATGATGACTCAATTCAATTGACTCAACTGATTTTGAAATACTAAAGTTATAAAGTGGGACTAGTGTAGTCCAAAAAGTTTTCTCCTAGGAGCCAATTCTTTCAAGTGAATCAAAAGCTTTCACTGTAGTTCAATGCAGAGCTATGTCATGTTTTTTATTAGACAGCTCAGGCATTTCTGGTTAACTGTCAGCTGTCAAGAAGGCATTAGTCACTGCCTTTAAGATTTGCCTCAGGTCAAGATTAATGATGTACATCCCAGGCAGACAGACTTCAGAGGGGGTCTCACAATGGACACATTGCTTTCTGGCATGAAATTTAAAAAAGCCTTATGTTAAAAATACAATTTGGTCCCTGGACAACAAAACTAGTCATAAGTGTCAAAAAAACAACACACTAAAACAGTGAGGCTTAGAACATCTAAAGACCTACTCAGTGATATACTGTATATATTTGATAACTGGCAAGATGTGGATCATGCCGAGTGAGAATTTTACCTTCTGTTCATTCATCCAGCAACAGAGAAACCACAAATATGTTTTCAAGAGTTCACACTTAGATGAGGATTGATTATAAAGCTTGTTTGGCATGCTGTCCCGGGAGAGAGCCCTGAGCTCATAAGATCCTCGGGCCCGGAGCTCCCTCCCGTTTGCAAGGCGAGAGGGGAGTTTGAGCTCAGGTAGATCTCGAGAACTGCCCTGCTGTAGTAGCTAATGAACAGAAAGTGATTGCCTTTAAAAGATAACTACTTACTAAGTGCATGTCTATGGTGCCGATTTGGATTAGTCAATTAACTTAAGTTGCATGTTTTTGGACGGTGGGAGAAAACCAGGGAACCCGGGGGAAACTCACATGAGCACAGGGAGAACGTGTAAACTCCGCACAGAATCGTCGACTGGCTTGGTAAGGACTAGAACCAGTGAGGTTCTTGCTGTGAGGCAACAGTGCTAACCACTGGGCCACCGTGCCACCCATTTAGAAAAGGAGGAGGAGCAGGGGTGGAATGGGGGGGGGGGGTGTTTATAGTGGTTTAGAAATCGTCTGATTGGTGAATAATAAATTGAATAATGCGGGGCCGGCTGCAAGCAATCATAAGCACGTGATCCTCTCAAAATTAGTTTATAAATAAACTTCACAATAAGAACATCAACCCTGGGTTTAGGAATGAAGCCCTACATTGTATTTAACTGAACCTGCATTTTGATTAATAAAACACTTTAAATGTCATTATTTTACACCCGCTAGATGACTCTTAACTTTAACATGTAACTATAAGTTAAAAATCTGCTTGCACAAAGAATTTGGCCATTTTTTTGACTAGATGAATACCTCTCAGGATATAATGACCAGATATCTAACATGCAAACTGGCTACATTTTCTAGTTCAGTGGTCCGAATAGCACTGAAATCTCATTCATGAGCATCTATGGGCTCTATTTTAACAATCTAGGCACAAAGTCTAAATCGCATGGCACAAAAGCATTAAGGACATGTCCGAATCCACTTTTGCTATTTTAAGGATGGAAAAATTCAGTTTGCGCCCTAGCGCATGGTCTAAAAGGGTTGTGGTTATTCTCTTAATGAGTTATAGGTGTGTTTTGAGCATAATGTGCATTAGACCAATCAGAGTCTCATCTCCCATTCCCATCAAAAGTCAGTTGTGTTGCGCCATGGTGCATTTGCTATTTACATGGCAGACTTTGTGAGTGGAAAAAGTGCTTCACTAGCAAGAAAACAGCACAAGGATAAAAAAATATTTTTTATAAAATATATAAAAATGTAACTTTACTCCTTTAGTTTTTATGGATAAGCAAACGGTGCTGTACGCACTCCACTGAAGACATCTATTAGCCTACATATTTAATTTCATAATTTTCCAGCAAACGAATAAATGAACAATAATAACGAAGTGTGGTCAAAAAACTGAGTTATATCCAAACACACATCCTATTATTATGCCCCATATGGTGATGCATACGTCTCCAAAACCCAAAAGGTGGACACAATTAAACTTGTTTTTATTAAAGCAAATATAAATATGCATATAATAAATAATACTGCTACTAATAATAACATTATACAAATATGAATTGTCATGAACAAACTGAAAAAAGCCCCTCTGACATGAAGGCATGGAGGTAGTGGTTTTTATAATTATGTAGAAAATAATAACTTTTTTAACATTTTAATACTTAAATTTTTTTTCATATGTAAAGATATTTGTGTACTGCTGTACATCATGTGTGTATGTAGCAATGAGTAAGCGTTTGGACCTGCATAAGCACATAACTAATGTGTGCTGTGCTGGACTTTAGACCAGCTAATAGTTGGTCAGTCTATTTCAGTTTCTCAAAATAGCAACGTGCCAACAATGCACCTTAACACACCTCCTTTTTAGACCGGAACACCCATGAGTCCACAAAGTGGCGCAAATGAATTTGCTATTTAAACAACATGGTGCAAAACGTGAAAATTAGAGTTGCGCTGGTCTGAAAATAGCAACAAATCGCGCCATACATGTCTTGCACCGTATTGCGCCGGGTGTATGATAGGGCCCAATGAGTTAAAAAATGAGGACAATATGTTTTGCTTATTCTTGTTTTTAATTCAAACAGCTCCAATCTGCAACAAAACAACAAGAAATTGGGACTGTGTCTAGAAAACATATTTCTGGTCACCACATTAAGAATGGAAGATTGTACATCTGCTATCAAAATGATTCCAAAATTGATTTTTAAATAGCATAACATTTTTTGGTCAGTAGCATATTATAAATATTAATGACTGATATCACTTATATTGTTTGTTTAATATTTTTATTTATAGCTAAAGCCAAATGGTATTTTGCATGTATACTGTCTCTAAAAAACATCCACGCTTGATGTAAATTTATTGAAATCATCATATGGAAATACAATTTTTATTCCAAAATATATACTTCTTAAAAAGAAAATGCTAATAGAAACAAGTGGAATAATTTCCAAGCAAGTGGATTAATTTCAAATCCCTAGCATGCATGCACACGTGTATTTACACTCTAGTGGGCAGATCTGAAGCAGCCTGTCCACTGGTAAAACCCATTACACACTCACACACACACACTTGGCTCAGTTCCTGAGGGATGTAGGTGTAGACAATTGATGGCTGCTCAGCCATTTCTTCATAAACTCTGCTATCTTTACTTTAACCTTCACCTCACTGAGCCAATGTCAGAAGCTGTCAGTGTCACCCTGTATTATTCCAACCCACGAAACACAGCGGTTTCATCTTAGCTGACAGGGTTGGCCAGTCTTCACAGAAAGAAATGGGCAAAATAATTGATTGTACCACTGTTGACGTTTATAAGCCGCAGAGGGATCTCTGGATTTTGTCCAGAGTCGCAGAATTTAAGGTGCTCCAAATGATTATCATAACAATGTGTTAGCTGTCTCAAAACTTGTCTATGAAGACAATGAATTAAACAGAGGGGAGGAAAAGACATCTGGATCCCTTCAATTCGCTGTAGTCGACAGTGGCAAATAATTATGCTCTTATTAACGGGGAAGGATGTCATAGGTCAGTCTTCAATTTGCAAGCCAAATCAATTTTCTGACAAAACATGCTGTTCTGAGAAACATGGATTTTGCTTCTGATTAGTCACCTGCACTATTTAGTCGCTTCCAAGAAAATATCATTACAGAAACACACTGACATGGTGCATTTCAATTACAATCCAAAAACATGACATGCAGCAATTGTCTCTGGTTAAAACTGTGGTCTTTCAAGGAATAGTTCACTTAACAAACCATACGAGACCCAGCAGCTCAGTTTGTTTCACATAATCGCCTGCATGGTTTAAGCACACCTGAGCACAGATCGAAACAATCAACAAAAGCTCTTACCTTCCCCACATACTGGGCATCTGGCCCAATGTGCTCTTCCAAAACGAAAAACTGATTCCAGATCCAGCCTCGCTTGGGCCGATGGTGCGAGTCCTTGTCGCCGTTGGGCAGTTTGGTCTGGTTGTGGCTGAATGTGGGGCTGGGTGGAGAAGGGGTCCCATAGCTCCTCTGGAGCACACATAGGCACAGCAGCAGAGGGGACAGACAGGCAGGGCTGCTGGCTGCTCTCATGTTAAAGAGTCGCAATGTTTGAACTCCCGCTCTCGCTCACCCAGAGGTCTCTCTCCTGCGGTGGGCGGCTCTAGATGCCAATCGAACCAGTTCGCAGGACTTGGCAGATGGCCATGGTTTAAAATCCTGTTGTCGCAGAGACCCAGCGGGCAGCACTCACATCGTGGGCCGAGAGCGAGACGTGTTGATTCGTAAGGGACTCGTCGTCGTCCACTGAAAACTCACTTGAGGCGATGGCAGTTTTCCACGAAACATCTGTGTGAAGGAAAGAGGACAAACTGTACTTTCACTGGGGCAAAATGAAACACAGCCAGCGATTACATTTTAATTCCTAAGAAATTTTAGATTAGCTGCTGCCTGTGAAGATCTGAGATGTGAAAATTGGCTTAAAAGCCCAATGCGATCTTGCTGTTTGCCATTCAGTGAAACATCTAATACATTTTTGATGGAACAGCTGTTCCAGTATAATATCAGGGATCATGACGGCTGGTGCAAGGGACGTGTAATGAGAGCTCCAGTGTGGTGAGTCTATTCAAAAGGCTGAACGGCATCAGTGGTGTGCAATGCATGTCCCTGGTTACCTCGGTAAAGAAGCTGAGAGCTCTCGACTCCTCAGCCTTCCTGTCAATTCAAATTCATCACTTGAGGAGAAACTCCCTCATACACTTCATTCCTCAACGGAGTGAGGGATACTGACATGGCTGAGTGAAATACCTAGTGCTTTAGGGTTGGTCTTTCTCGGAACTAATGGAAATGGCAATGTCGAAATTCTAAAAAAAGCACTAAACAAATAAACAAATGACAGTGGAAATGCCGCAGGGTGGGCATTTCCTGTCACCTTAGCTACATCTGAACATTTCATTTCCAAGATGTGTTTCCAATAGTGACAGTAATGCTGAAGTCATGTCCCGGGGGACTAACATTATATGACCAGAATAAATATTGCATGGTGCAACACAAACTGACACTGAGATATCTGAGAAATTCACTTTTGTTTGTGAGTGAAGATGGCAGTGTGGCATGTGAATGCAAATTAACCTCCTTAAAACTCAACAAAGTTTTGTTTTTTGATCTTGTTTGGTGCCAAGTTTCAGCATTTTATAATGTCTGAATGTGTTTTAATTAACCCACATAGGTCAATAATTCAGTATAGCCCAGGGGTGTCAAACTCTGGGGGGCCGCAGCCCTGCAGAGTTTATTACAATCCTGCTTCAATACACTTGCCTGTAGGTTTCAAACAAGCCTGAAGGACTCAATTAGTTTGATCAGGTGTGTTTAATTAGGGTTTAAGCTAAACCATGCAGAGCTGCGGCCCTCAAGGACCTGAATTCGACACCCCTGGTATTGCAAAAATAGAAATGGCTTAAAATAATGGATGAATCTGCAACACGTTTCTTAAAGAATTGCATTAAAATTCATTGTTGTTATATAATGTCAATGAAAAAGCCACTGATATATCAAATAATGAACATGTTGAGTGAATAATTTTAAACCCCCAACGTACAAGGAGGAGATTTCTATTTATTATTCTCATATAGTCACAAACAGCCTAACTACAAAGAAATAGTTTGGGAAAGACATTAGCAGGTTCTTCAAGTCTAAGACCATGCATCTGTCAAAGGTAACTGGTACAGTGGAAATGGCAAGTATTCAGATGCCCTTACATTTTCACTATTTGTTATATTGCAGCCATTTGCTAAAATTAAGTTATTTTTTTTCCTCAATGTAAACACAGCACCCAATATTGACAGAAAAACACAGAATTGTTGACATTTTTGCAGATTTATTACAAAAGAAAAACGAAAATTTCACATGGTTCTAATTATTCACACCCTTTGCTCAGTATTTAGTAGAAGCACCCTTTTAATATAATACAGCCAGGAGTCTTTTTGGGAAAGATGCAAAAAGATTTCGCATCTGGATTTGGGGATTCTCTACCATTCCTCCTTGCAAATCCTCTGCAGTTCGGTCAGGCTGGATTGTAAACATTTTTAGGTCTCTCCAGAGATGCTCAATTGGGTTTAAGACAGGGCTCTGGCTGGGTCATTCAAGAACAGTCACGAAGTTGTTGTGAAGTGGCATTTTATTTCCTGTATTGTATAAACTTATTGTACATTATACTTTTGTAATGGCTATTGTTGATTATTAAAACTGATATTCAATAAAAAAGAGGGGGTGTGTTTCCTATTTTCAATGAAAATGAATGGAGGCAGTAATGTTATAGTGTCCATTTTGTTATAAATATGCATGAAGATGACGGTCATATTATGCAGCTACACGACGCCTCAACATTTTTGATGTCTGTTAAGTTGCTAATATCAAAATAAAAATAGGCAGTACCTCACATCATGTTTTCATTTTATTGTTAAGAAAGTGAAAGAGCATAGCTAGGGTGATGTAAATGAGGTTATGGAGTACACTGTTGCCTTTGAAGATTTACCCGACGTGTCCCCACGAGTTTGTTTTCCATATTAAACTTGCTAAGTCTGAACTTACAAGGAGAGGATGCAGGACTGAACTGTGTGTAGGCTACTTAATATTGAGGAAATAGCCCCAATCAGATTCCAAATCTCTGCAGCCCCGTCTCAGTTTTCAGATGTCTCCGTTTTCCTCCATTCACACTGACATAGAGCACCAGCGTTTTTAAACCAAAATGGCCTCTTCAGCGTTTTCAAAACGCTCCGTTTTTGGGGTTTGAAAACTCCGGCGTAGTGTAGACGGATGGCGTAACTGTAGAAAAATGTATGCGTTTTAAAAATAAAACTTATTAGTGTAAACAGGGCCTGAGGTCCTGAGCACTTTGGAGAAGGTTTTCATCCAGGATATCCCTGTTCTTGGCCGCATTCATCTCCCCCCGATTGCAACTAGTCGTCCCGTCTATGCAGCTGAAAAACAACCGCACAACATGATGCTGCCACCACCATGCTTCACTGTTGGGACACTATTGAATAGGTGATGAGCAGTGCCTAGTTTTCTCCACACATACCGCTTAGAATAAATGCCAAAAAATGATATCTTGGTCTCACCAATTAAATCCTATTTCTCACCATCTTGGAGTCCTTCAGGTGTTTTTTTTAGCAAACTCCATGCAGGCTTTCATGAGTCAAGCCACTCTGCAATAAAGCCCCAACTGGTGGAGGGCTGCAGTGATGGTTGACTTTCTACAACTTTCTCCTATCTAGCTCAGCCACATCTTTTTGGGCTCTTGGATTCTCTGTAAATCAGTTTGGCCGGACGGCCAGCTCTAGAAAGGGTTCTGATCGTCACAAACGTCTTCCATTTAAGGATTATGGAGGCCACTGTGCTCTTAGAACCTTACAGTATGTGCAGCAGAAATGTTTGTAACCTTGGCCAGATCTATGCCTTGGCAAAATTCTATCTCTGAGCTCTTCAGGCAGTTCTTTTGACCTCATGATTCTCAATTGCTCTGACATGCATTTGTGAGCTGTAAGGTCTTATATAGACAGGTGTGTGGCCAATCAGTAAAATCAAACACAGCTGGACTCAAATGAAGGTGTAGAACCATCTTAAGGTTTATCAAAAGAAATGGACGGCACCTGAGTTAAATATGAGCGTCACAGCAAAGGGTTTGAATATTTAGGACCATGTGACATTTCAGTTTTTCTTTTTAATAAATCTGCAAAAATGTCAACAATTCTGTGTTTTTCTGTCAATATGGGGTGCTGTGTGTACATTAATGAGGAAAAAATGACAAATGGTTTTAGCAAATGGCTGCAATATAACAAAGAGTGAAATGAGTCTGATTTTTTTCCGTAACCACTGTATATTGCTGGGGTAACTGTTTATTATTTACACCACTGAACAAACATTTGTGCATTGAGATGTTACTGTAGAAATAATGGTGAATATCAGCAACCAATTTCAAGATTGTCGTGCCAATTACGTCTTTCAAAAAGAAAAAAAAAAACTTTCTTTTGTTGACAAAAGCTGGACTATTCTAAAGCTAATTAGTAATTTAATTAATGACTTAATTTTGAAATTGAGTGATGCAGATTTTCATTTTCTTCTCTTTTTTTTCCCAGTCAAAGACATGTAAGACACTAAAATAGAGTTTTGAGTTTTGAAAATTTAGAGTTGTAATACTTGAAAGAAGGTTCAATTAAAATGAAATGAATGTGCAAATATAGTTCCTCAATTCCACTGAAATGACTTGACTCACTATAAACTGAAACTATTAACTCACTATAGCCAAAAGTCAATGGCTATAGTGCGATAACTCTTTCGTTCATAAACTGCAGTAAAAGAAATATTGCACACCTTAAATCAAAGCAGTTTATAGGTACCATAAACCTGTTTTAAAATTGTGCACTGTTGCTTTTGAACGCAGAAACCTCTATAGTATTCAATGGCAGTAAACTATTGGAGCATTTTTATTTTGTTACATGATAAATGATGACTATATGATGACTATGAGTGCAATATTGTGGATGAAGAACTGTTCGATATAAACAATACTGAATTAAAACAGAGTCTATCGATTTTAATAGGTACATGTTTAGTAAATTAAATCAAATATAAAATATTTTGAAATTACTCTGTTTTTGTTCAAACCAGTTGAATAGATTGTTTATAGGTCAGTGAGACAACTATAGTAGAATTGTATACTGTATAACTGAATATTGTATAGTGTATAGATGATTTAATTACACATTTTAGTCATTTCATGTCTGCATTCAAATCAGACAATTCAGGACTTACATTCTGATCTATAATTAACGATGATGGGCACAGATCTGAAAATAAATATTTCTAAATAAGTTACATCTGTGAATCTGCATTCATCTGTGTGGTGAAACGTAACTGATGTGAACCTGCCTGACTGAACTCACAAAGCTTGATGCAACTCCGAGCACTGGTCTGATAAGAATTACCAGACTATTGGCCTCAAGCTACAGGGCAGTGAGTTTGTCACTAAGGACTGGATTGAATCTTAAGATTTTTAAGACAAGGAACTTATCATGCTTGACACCGTGTACCTCAAATACTGGAAACAAGAGGGTAAATGTTTGATTGGATACTGCCGTCTCAGAACGACACAGAAAAGCCAGTGTACAAATCCCAGTTTCATTAATGTATGCTAATTACACACAAATTAATTTCTAATTATGTAAATTAGTTGTTTTTATTCATTTTGCACTCCTTATAAAAATTGGCATGCTAGCCAGTTGTGCTTTTAAAAGGAAAACATATGAATGTGATTGCATTTACTGGCTAAATACTGAAGAAAGTCTGAAAATAAGTATTTTTGCTCTATATTAATAAAAACTGAGGCCTGAGCCTAGTTTCGAAGGGAAATGAATATGCTAGCTTCTCATTCAGAATAATGTCCATCTGCTCAATCAGAAACGCAATTTATTTACTGAGTCTTGCTGAAGATTTTTCAAGAGGGGAGGGAGGGCAAAGCCTTTATTCGCTCTTTCAAGCTTATTGTGCCGCCTTGAAAAGAAATTGCTTTTTGAGTGCATTTTGACTAATACTAGGCGACAGCTCCCTTTCCTTTCATGCTG
Source organism: Danio kyathit (assembly GCA_903798195.1). Taxonomy (NCBI): domain Eukaryota; kingdom Metazoa; phylum Chordata; class Actinopteri; order Cypriniformes; family Danionidae; genus Danio; species Danio kyathit. The sequence continues at coordinate 33,925,404 of LR812520.1, read as the reverse complement.
TTCCAGTGGTTTATGTTAAAACAGACAGTTGTTGAAGTTCAGCTGCTAAATTCTCATCCCGGCAATTTGTCATGCAAACTGCATCTATCTGTTATTTTGGACCTAGTCTAGAGCAATTTTCCAGATGTAACCTTTTTGTATAATGATCATTTTATAAGTTGAAGTCTTTTTAAAGTGTGTTAGGGGGATCTACAAACTTTATGGAGAATACTGAAGCATCAATAGAGCTGAGATTCACAAAACGCCAAAACAGTGCATCCTTGGTTTGTTAAAGGTTATAATATAAATGGTGTTGCACATGTGAACCAAACCCAGCAGCACCTGAAACCACAGCAGTCCAGGAGCCAACGATAACACCTGCCCTTGTTCTGCTCTTCAAGAGCAGAAAGGTCTCGACTGATTCACGCAGGTTTCTTGAGGTCTTCAAAACAAATTTGTAATACTGATTAGAATCCAGTGCAGCTAATTAGGATGCTAATTAGAATGGAGTGAGGCGCGGATAGAACAGTGGCTGAGAGGCGTCTTCTCACAATGACATTTTTCCATGTTTATTCCTGTCAGCTCCTCTATCCCACTCATTGCTTGAATTAATGGTTTTATACATGCAAGTCAAAAGAAATGCCACTGATGGAATATTCATGTCATTCCAATCTTGGAGTCATTCTGTATTGTGAGATAATAATAACAGAAACTTTATTGGGTTCAGTGCAAGTTATGCTTAATCAACAGCAGTTACCACACAATTTGTGTCAACTTTAATATTACAAAGCAAAAATCTAGGTCACAATGAGAAACTTAATTTGGAAGTCAATAGGCTCAAAAGGTAAACAACAACGTAATGCCAATAATGAGGTTTTTATACTTAATAATAGCTACAAACTAATGATTGTCATAAGATGATTTTTAATTGAAATAAAATAAACATTAACTAATATATATATATATACAGTTAAAGTCAGAATTATTAGCCCCCCTATTTATTTTTTTCCCCAATTTCTGTTTAACGGAGAGAAGCTTTCTTCAACACATTTCTAAACATAATAGTTTTAATAACTCATTTCTAATAACTGATTTATTTAATCTTTGCCATGATGACAGTAAATATTATTTTACTACATATGTTTCAAGACACTTCTATACAGCTTAAAGTGACATTTAAAGGCTTAACTGGGTTAACTAGGCAGGTTAGGGTAATTAGGCAAGTTATTGTATAACGATGGTTTGTTCTGTAGACTATCAAAAATATATAGCTTAAAAGGGGTAATAATTTTGACCTTAAAATGATTTTTTAAAAATGTAAAAACTGCTTTTATTCTAGCCGAAATAAAACAAATAAGACTTTCTCAGGAACAAAAAAATATTATCAGACATACTGTGAAAATTTCCTTGCTCTTTTAAACATTTGGGAGAATTCATTCATTATGAATTTAACTGATATATATATATATATGTTTTTTTTTTTATTTATTTATTTTTTTTTTTTTATATATATATATAGCCACTCAACATTTAGCAAGAATTCCTAGAAGCACATCTATTTGCTAACTGCTCTAGTCTAAAGACATTTTGCTACTTTACTCTAAGGCATTTAGCACCTTAAATTTCACTAAGCACCAAATTGCTCAAAAACAAAGGTACAAAAATCACTGTGTTAGTACATTTAAGGTGCCATGTGGTAGCCTATGTGTGTTTTTTAGGTATAATATGTCCACTTTAGGTACTTATATACTTACATATGCATGTATATGTGTATGCATATGTACAGTATGCTTAAAACTAAACCTTCACTTCAGACCTTAAATCCATAAATCCATGCCTCATCCAAAAATGCATACAGTACACACAACCAAATGCCACAAAGAGAGATGGCATTGGTAAGGTTGAATGCAAGATTTTTGAATATTATTTCTCATTCATTAGTTCATTGTCCAGGTAACAATTCTGCTTTTAGCTCTTACTTAAATATCCTTTTTTCTATAATAGTAGTTGTAGTTTCTTCCTCCTGTGTTGTTGCTTGGCACTGGTGGCCAACTATGAGAGGGCTTTCCACCTGATCGTCGAAGAGGAATTGCATCATGAAAGTGTGAACTCAGAGAAACACCACATTGGGTGTCTTTTGGGATTGGGTCATAATCGTTCTGTCTAATATCACTGAAATCGCACACTGATGATGTATGGTTATCTGTGCAACAGAGATAAGCTGTGTTTGGGAGATCATTTGTACATTTCATAATTTATGAATAATCATATTAATTAAAAAATGTTTGTATTGTTTCTACTGCATTACATCTGACTTTAGCCAGTTTCATTGATAATACACATATGAAAGTAACTGTTAATGATTGGCATTAGACAGTCTTTTGATTGTTCCTTGTAACAATATTTAATTCGAATCTTGGAAAAGTGTAAGACTTATGTTTGAATTTTTGCTCTCTTAAACTGCAAGTCTGTGATTTGCTACATTAAATCCTTTACTATGTATAATAATGCATTTCTAATAGACTGCTATCACAGTACTAAAATCTTTCCTCTGTGGACATCTGTTAAAAAAAAAAAAAAAAAGAAACAGCTGCTTGTTTTCATAACTGGATACCAGCAAAGCCAGAGTATTAGTTTTAGCAGTTATTATTATTGTTCTTTTCTAAAGGTTTCAAGCTTGTCCTCCATAAGCATAGGCATTCCGTTGGTGAGCAAATTGTGTGGAAGTATGCTAATGAGAAGGCTGACAGTGAAGCATCATTTAACTGAATGCAACGATTGGACAAAAATGTTGTGGCTGTAGTACTTTCACAGATTATATACACAACCACACAGACAGCAATATGAAATTAGTATAAACGTGAACAAAACAGTTTTAAAGCTTAATAACACAATCTTTTTATAAAGTTCTAAAATCATAAAGTTTCAAATTTCCTATTAAATTCCCATCAAACTGCCTCTTTGGCCCATTTACTTCTCAAGTCCCTCACAGCAGCCCATTTTGTTTCATTTATTATTTTTCTTTAAAGAAAACAAGGGATGTCAGAATATTTTTAAAATCAAAATTAAACCAGAAATGCTGTGGACTGAGCTTACCTTGCACTAAACCCAAAATACTCCTTCAATGTTGAAGTCAGCTCACGCAACAGAGAGAACCTTCGAGACATGAAGCGGTAAAATTTCCCCAGTGAGGCTGATTCAGCCCACTTTATTCAATTTAATATTTTTTCCTCTACTTCTCATGTCTTATTCACTTCTCAGCACTAAATTGCAGTCCTTTTTATAGACCTGAAGTGGTTTTGTAACCTCAAAGCTCTCCCTGCCGTTTGCACTCAATCCAGCGGCATGAGGGGAAGGTGATGCCGAGACTGATTGCCTGCTACATGATTAGTAATATCGAGGGAGGGACTCCAGGGATCCATTGATGTGCGTTTGTCACCTTGGCATGTCCACTGCATGGAAGCATTAGATCAAGCACACCACAACTTCCCCCATGCATCAGATACAGCCTGCTCTAATCACTTAATCGTTATCAGACAACCCTCAGTCTCAGTCAGATGGATACAAATGTCAACAAATAATACTCCAAATATTGCTTTCTTGAAATTATATATATATATATATATATATATATATATATATATATATATATATATATATATATATATATATATATATATGCATGCACACACATAATTTTATAATAATTTTCTATATTGAATCTCACCATAAACAGTTTTGTAATTTGAATGAGGTTTGTTGTAAATATAGATTTTTACATATAAAAATTAATTGGTTGTAAAAACAGACAAAATCAACAAAAACAAACAACTTAAATAAAAAAATACATCAATATTGTTGTAATAAGAAAAAGGGGAAGCGAGAAGTCTTCTTTTCACATGGCAATCAAGAAGCACAGGGAATCAAACACAAGGGCTTTTCAAGAGCTTCACTTGCTGTGCTGTTTGTTCACTGGAAAGTGAGACGGAGCTTTTGAAGCATTGAACGCGGCCACGATAAAGTGCCGGGGTAATGAAAGAGGCGCAGATCAATGGACAGACGCTGCCTTCCTTCCCTCATCCTGCTGCTCCGTTATTTGTCTACGACCACATGTACACACTAGACCAACTCTCAGACTTTCCGCCTCACCACGAACCAGACAAACAGAGGCAGCACTTAAGCTTCAATCAGCAGTGAGTAATGAGTAAACAGAAGAAAAAAAAACACACACACAAAGTGCTTCTTACCTTCTCAGTCTCTCCTTAAAAGATGACAAGGCTTTGGAATACATCGGTGCGCTCCAAATGTTTCTCCACATTTTTAAAGCCACCTAGAGAGTAATGTGTGCAGCAGCTCAATCCAGTCCAGAACAGAACCGCTAGAGCTCCCAAATCTGCCAGCCTGCTGCAGCTCAGGAGGAGCAAGCTGATTGGCCGGCCGCGCACGCTGTCATATCCACACACACATAGACATACGCACAAACTCGCGCCCGCGCAGAGAAACTCAGCTCTGCTTTTTCCTTCTCACATTTCCTATCCTTTCGAGCTCTCTCTCTTTCTTTTGCTTTACATCTGTGACTCTGCCTTGCTCTCTCACTTTTTCTTTAAGTCTCTCTCTTTCCTCCTCCTTCTTTCTGCAGACAGGAGAGCCGCGCGCGTTCTCGCCGGTGAGAGCAGGGTTTGGTTTTAGGCAATAATGTGGCAGAAGGAAACCTAATTAATAATAAGGCGGAAGCAAGAGAGATGTGAAGTATGTGAAGCCCCTCAAGACTACCCCTTTTTTGTTGTTTTTTTAGGAGGAAGGCTACCCTGTCTTCTCACACCATAACAGAGGGCTTCAGGATCGGGTGGAAAGGTAAAATGAAAATGTGATAAAACGAAGGCCTTGAGGGAGAAGAAGGAGCTTTATGTACCGCAACTCCGAGTCATCAAACTCTCAGCTCGCTCTCGGAGGCCATCCATCATTTACCTCCAGGTCTCCCCTCTTTTCTTTCTTTCTTTTCTGCCTCAGCGCAGGTTGATGATTTATCTTTTCGACTCCGTTTATTTATTTACCTTCTCCCCCACCGACGCTTTCGTGCAGGTGGGCTTGAGGATGGGCTTATGTAAATGCAATTTTTGAAGTATACTAATCGTAAATTTAAGTACACAAATTTAATTTAATCTATATTGTAATACAATATAATTTATTATACTCCACTATATTACTGTATATTATAACTGTAGTTTAAACTGATTAAAACACGGTGGTGCAGTCTATAGCACAATCGCCTTACAGCAAGAAGGTCACTAGTTCAAGCCTCGGCTGGGTCAGTTGGCATTTCGGTGTGGAGTTTGCATGTTCTCCCCGTGTTCGCGTGGGTTTCCTCTGGGTGCTCCAGTTTCCCCCACAAGTCCAAAAACGTGGTATAGGTGAGTTGGGTAGGCTAAATCGTCCATAGTGTATGTGTGTGAATGAGTGTGTATGGATGTTTCCCAGTGAAGGGCATCCGCTGCGTAAAACATGCTGAATAAGTTGGCGGTTCATTCCGCTGTGGCGACCCCAGAGTAATAAAGGGACTAAGCCGAAAAGAAAATTAATGAATGAATGAACGCAATAATAATTATATGCATTATCATTTATTCATTCATTAATTAATTTTTCTTCGACTTAGTCTTGGCTTAGTTTTTCATCTGGGGTCGCCACAGCGGAATGAACCGCCAAATTTTCCGGCATATGTTTTACACAGCGGATGCCTTTCCAGCTGCAACCCAGTACTGGGAAACACCCACACACTCTCACATTCACACAGACACACACACAAACATACTACGGCCAATTTAGTTTATTCAACTCATGTATAGCGCATGTCTTTGGACTGTGGGGGAAACCGGAGCACCTGGAAAAAACCCACGCCAACACGGGGAGAACATGCAAACTCCATACAGAAGTGCCAACTGACCCAGCCAGGCTTGAACCAGCGACCTTCTTGCTGTGAGGCGACAGCGCTACCCACTGTGCCACCATGTTGCCTATATGCATTATCATGCATACAATAATTAGTTCACAAATTAACATACAAAATAAAATTAAATACAGTAAAGAATTATAACTACATGTATGTACAGTATACACTGTAAAACCCATAAGTTAGGGTAACTCAAACCATTTGAGGAAATCGATTACAACAAATTATTTAAGTTCAAAAACTAATCCTAATGAGTACTGTGAACTTAATCCACTTTAGTAAAAGAAGCAATTTGAGCAGAGTAAAACCCGATAAATGAAGAGAACTCAAACCAACTGAGTATTGTAAAACCTAATAAGTTAAGGCAACTCAAACCGTTTGAGGAAACCGACTGCTAAAACCATTTGAGTTAAAAAACTAATCTATAGACCAATTACCATGTTTGTAAACATTCAGGATGCGCGCGCAGGGAGGTGGCAGAAAAAAACCGGGAGCGCTAGCATTTACAGCGAGGTTGTTGTTGTCTTAGAAATACATCATATTGATTACATATTATATATATTATTTACATAATGCTTTCAGCGTATTATAACAGCTTGTCCCCCAGTGATAAGCACATTGATTCGGCAAAATTAACATTGAAGTGAGCGGCGTTCATCTGACAGGTCCATTTGCGATAGCACCCTCCCAATGGATATTGGATAAGACGAAATGACCAAGCATCCAGCCCGAAATGTACAATCTCATTGAAGCTCCAAGGGATTTTACAAGAGAGAAGTTAAAGGCCTACAAGTCTTTTGATGCCAACAATTGTGTTCTGCGTGGTCATGTGCAAGAAATAATGTTCCATGATTACCAAATTCAAAACTATGTAGTGCTAAAAACCGAGGTTCTGCCTAGCCGAAGACAAGGAAAAAAAGATGGAGCTAACGTTATACAAGGCCTGGGTATAATCATCAACAAGCAGAACAACTGATTCTGACAGCGAACTACACCTGCACGACAGGGTATGTGAACTTGCACATAGAGGTAAAGTTGGTTTTATATTCGCACATTCTGACTTTCTCCTTAATAATATAATTTCATAAAAGTATTATTTGCAAACTCTAAATAGCGAAATCATATTAGCAGCCAATGACTATCAAAGTACAACATTGTTCACAGTCAAATAAACAGTGTTAATGTTGTTTTCAAGTCACACTTGCAGGTTATTTCAGATGGAATACTCAAAGTGCCGTGGTAAACAATATAGGGAGTGTGTCACAAGTTGTCACTGAATGAATGTGTGAATATAAAACCAACTTTAATAACTTCCACTTTCATGTTTCATTCTTAGCATTCAGTGTCCGCAGTTTAATTCCCCATATTTAACTGTTTTTTTCTGAAATCATTGCTGCAATTAAAAACGAGTAATGTGTATGATCCAGGATATAGTGTGAACTTACCTGATATAACATGAGAACTGCAGAGTCAAGCATTTTTAATTAGGTTGTCACTTCATTTAGCTCCCTTTTAGCCAAAGATATCTGCAGTTGGCATAAAAGCAGTGTGGTGTATGGTAAAAGTTAAGTTTTCTATTTTTGGACTTTCGAATGTGGCATCCTACGGCACAACACCACATGTTTGCTATTGCAGTCAGTGTTTTTTTGCAACCGGGGACCCGTGTGACGTAGGTTGGTAATTCATCTATATGAGTACTGTGAACTTACCCTATTTAAGTTAAGATAATGATGTATTTAATTAACTCATTACCTTCAACACTGAGTTCAAAACTCTTTTCAAATGAGTAGAATTAACTTTCAGTCAATTTTGAGTTAACTACAGTCATTTCATTTGATAAAGTTTACTGTTGGGTTTTACATTGTATACATATGCATCCACACACATACAGTACATGCACACAAACACACACACACAGTATGTATATTTAGAAAATTGATATTTTTATTATATTACATTTGTCACTGAACATCTTCATTCATTCATTCATTCATTCATTCATTCATTCATTTTCCTTTCTGCTTAGTTCCTTTATTAATCAGGGGTCGCCACAGCGGAATGAACCGCCAATTTATCCAGCATATGTTTTATGCAGCGGATGCCCATCTAGCTGCAACCCATCTCTGGGAAACATCCACACACACTCATTCACACACATACACTACAAATAATTTAGCCTACCCAATTCACCTGTACCGCATGTCTTTAGACTTGTGGGGGAAACCGGAGCACCCGGAGGAAACCCACGCGAAGGCGGGGAGAACATGCAAACTCCACACAGAAATGCCAACTGACCCAGCCGAGGCTCGAACCAGCGACCTTCTTGCTGTGAGGCGACAGCACTAGCTACTGCCCCACCGCGTCGCCTGAGCATCTTTAGAAATAGATAGTACATTTAAAATCAAGTGAAATACAGTGGGGCAACGCAGTGGCGCAGTAGGTAGTGCTGTTGCCTCACAGCAAGAACGTCGCTGGGTCGCAGGTTCGAACCTCGGCTGGGCTGGGTCAGTTGGCGTTTCTGTGTGGAGTTTGCATGTTCTCCCTGCCTTTGCGTGGGTTTCCTCCGGGTGCTCCGGTTTCCCCCACAGTCCAAACACATGCAGTACAGGTGAATTGGGTAAGCTAAATTGTCCATAGTGTATGAGTGTGAATGTGTGTGTGGAAGTTCCCAGAGATGGGTTGCGGCTGGAAGGGCATCCGCTGCGTAAAATCGTGCTGGATAAGTTGGCGGTTCATTCCGCTGTGGCGACCCCGCAAGGGACAAAGCCGACAAGAAAATGAATGAATGAATGAATGAAATACAGCGATATACAGTATATACAGTTGAAGTCAGAATTATTAGCCCCCCTGTTTATTTTTTCCCCCAATTTCTGTTTAACAGAGATATTTTTTCAACACATTTCTAAACATAATAGTTTTAATAACTCATTTCTAATAACTGATTTATTTTATCTTTGCCATGATGACAGTAAATAATATTTGACTAGATATTTTTCAAGACACTTCTATACAGCTTAAAGTGACATTTTAAGGCTTAACTAGTTTAATTAGGCTAACTAGGCAGGTTAGGGTAATTAGGCAAGTTATTGTATAACGATAGTTTGCTCTGTAGACAGTCGAAAAAAAAATTGCTTAAAGGGGCTTATAATTTTGACCTTAAAATGGTTCATAAAAAAATTAAAAACTGCTTTTATTCTAGCTGAAATAAAACAATAAGACTTTCTCCAGAAGAAAAAAATATTATCAGACATACTGTGAAAATTTCCTTGCTCTGTTAAACATAATTTGGGAAATATTTAAAAAAGAAAAAAAAATGGCAACTGTATGTATGCATGTATGTGTGTGTATGTATATATATATATATATATATATATATATATATATATATATATATTACAAACTACAATTACAAACTTACAAACTAAATTTTATAGATTTTTTGTTTTTCATTTTTGACATTTGTATTTAATATATCCCCTAACATTTAAATTTGGATCATTATAAGTTTTTTTTTATTAGCTTCAATATTCATTCATTCATTTTTTTCAGCTTAGTCCCTTTATTTATCAGGGGTCGCCACAGCGGAATGAACCGCCAACTTATCCAGCATTTGTTTTATATAGCGGATGCCCTTTCAGCTGCAACCCAGCACTGAGAAACATCCATACACACTTATCCATACACATACACTATGGACAATTTAGCTTATTCAATTCACCTTTACCGCATGTCTTTGGACTGTGGGGGGAAACCGGAGCACCCGGAGGAAAACCACGCCAACACGGGGAGAACATGCAAACTCCACACAGAAACGGCAACTGACCCAGCCGAGGCTCAAACCAGCATTCTTCTTGCTGTGAGGTGACAGTGCTAACCGTGTCACCTAGCTTCAATATAATATATTATAATGTAATATAATGTAAAATAATATAATATAATATAATATAATATAATATAATATAATATAATATAATATAATATAATATAATATAATATAATATATAAATAAAAATATATATTTAAAATAGTAGTAAATTAAAACCTTTCTCTATGAGGAGCATTAAAGTCTTGTCGGATAATATAAATTTTATTTCCAGCATACACAAAACTATTATATTACCAGAATGTCATATCTAAAAACACTTAATGACCTGGTGTCAAATGTATGCTACAATAAACCCAGTTTTGCCAGAAAAAGTGCTGAAATTATATGGACTGTTGCTATAGGAAACATATATGTAAAACTAGTCACTTTCCTAAGTGTTATGAGGTAATAACGTAGACACACACACACAGGCACGCACAAATCACACTGACAGTCTAACAGCTGACTAACTATTACAGTATAGGCATTAATGCTGTTTGTGAAGACATGCATAAGACAGCAAACTGGAGATTGGATATTGAATAGAGCAGATCATTGCTCAGCAAATTGTGGGAAAAAATAGATTATGCACTTGGATGAATCTTTTGTCAAACTCTTAGGAGTTTCAGCCTGAGTGCGTGTCAAGAGTGCTGATAAATGACCACATTCACTCACAGATTTCAGTTCGGCTCCCTTTTCACTTCTTATTTTCCTTCCATGTATATTGAATTATTTTTTGAAATATTGTACATTACATTCAACGGTATCCACAGACGTTACATAGTTTGAATATAGATACAATATACCCATTTCAGTTAAACAACAAATTTCCATGAACTTAAATGACCATTTTAGTAATCTTTAACCGGTGCACATAATAAGACACTTATACAGAGTCTTCTGTCGGTAAGTGAGCACCGTCTCATGATACTATTCCAGCCTCTAAATCACCTTCCAGAACCATTTCCATAACTGTTTCTCGTTGCACGATCTTCCCAATCCCACACTGATTCATGCTAACATTCAAACGGCTATTGAAAACCCATCTCTTCCACGAGCGCTTGACTACAGTTTTCTAAACAATATCAGTACCAGTAGTAAGTAGCACTTCTTGTGTGAATTGCATCTGCATGATGAGTTGCTTATTGCGTTTCTCATTTGTAAGTCGGTTTGGTCAAAAGTGTCTGCTAAATATGACTAAATATAAATATAAGACTATAAATATAAATATAATATAAATGTAAATATAATAACTAAATATAAATGAAACAAGCTTTTAATTAAAATCTGTTGTTTTGAATTTTAGATTTCTAATAACTGATTTATTTTATCTTTGTCATGATGCCAGTAGATAATATTTTACTACATATTTTTCAAGACACTTCTATACAGCTTAAAGTGACATTTAAAGGCTTAACTATGTTAGGTTAATTAGCCAAGTTAGGGTAATTAGGCAAGCCATTTTATAACAGTGGTTTGTTCTGTAGACAATCGGAAAAAAAATGCTTAAGAGGGCTAATAATATTAACCTTAAAATGTTTTTACAAGATAAAAAAAAGCTTATATTCTATCCGAAATAAAACAAATACGACTTTCTGCAGAAGACAAAAAAATATTATACAAAATACTGTGAAAAATTCCTTGCTCTGGTAAACATAATTTAGAAAATATTTTAGGAAAAAGGACTAGTAAAAAATAAATCTGCATTCACTCTAAAAAATAACTAAAGAGGTCTGTTATCACTACATAGTTTAACACATTGTTGTAACGTAAAAATTCTAAATTGCTGATTAGATTAAAACTTTTAAGTTGCCAGAATAATTTTATTAAGTTTTCAAAACAGGAAAATATTGATAATTACATCCACTTAAAATGCAGTTATTTAAAGGTAAATATATCTGTCAATTAGTTAGTAACAATATTTAACTTGTAGCAACCCAAAGAAATTGGGTTAATAACTAGATTTTTCCACATTAATGTATTTTTAAGATCACACACTGATGTTTTTTGTTATTTTTATATGAGACACTACATGCTTTCTGTTTTGTAAAACAAAAATCTGTGGTTTAAAAAAAATAAAAAATTACTGAAAAACAAAAATGTTGTTGTTACATGTTTTTTTTACAAGCAACTTAATGAACAGTAAATTTGAAAACAAACAATTTCAGCTGCTTTTTGAGGTTCTAAACTTGAAAACTTGCATGCAATTAAATACATAACACTGGATTTGTTTTATTCATTCATTTTCTTTTTGGCTTAGTCACTTTATTAATCTGGGGTCGCCACAGCGGAATGAACCGCCAATTTATCCATCACATTTTTTCATCATTGAATCAGTCATCTGCACATCAATAACTGTCTGGTTTAGGTCAGCTACCAAATCCGACCTCCGAAGACTACGTCGAATAGTTCGGACTGCTAAGCAAGTCATTGGTACAACCCTCCCTACTCTCCAAGAACTGTACTTATCCACAGCGAGCAGAAGGGCTGCCAAAATCACTCTGGACCCCTCACACCCAGCACACTGCCTGTTTAACCTTTTACCTTCTGGTCGACAGTACAGAGCACTGCGCACCAGAACAGCCTGACACAGAAACAGTTTCTTCCCTCAGGCAATCCATCTCATGAACACTTGATAATAATTGTGAAACCAACATCACTACTTGCCATACAGTTTTTATACACATACTGTATACACTTATTTAACAACACACTTTACACTTGCCAATTCGCCATACAGCTGCACATATAACGTATATAGTAATATACCTGTACATACACTTGTCAATTTGTATATTTGCATTTACTACTTACTTCCATTTTTTAAATATATTTATTATCTGTTTTTTGTTCTGTCTCTGTAATTCTGTTGCACTGTAGAAGCTCTGTCACGAAAACAAATTCATTGTATGTGTAAACATACCTGGCAATAAAGCTCTTTATGATTTTGATTCTGATTCACATGTTTTACACAGCGGAAGCCCTTCCAGCCGCAACCCATCACTGGGAAACCCTCACACACTTGGATTTGTTTTAAATTGTAATAAAAAAATAGTTAAAACAACTTTAAATTTTTGAGAACTCGACTTAAAAAATGGAGTTTATCCTATGTACAATGCCTCTGATTGAAGAGGAAAATGTCATTTGGCTAACATAATAAATTTTGTTGTCTGAATCTTATTTTGTTAGATGCTGTCGTAACTTGAGTAAATTTTTTTTGTTTGGTCTAAACAATATTTTTTAGAGTGTTCTATTTTAATCATAACCTGTTGACTGTATTTGAGAACGAGGATGCCTGCAACCTGCAAGAGGATTATGATCTTCAAAAAATAGCATCTGAATTCTCTGTGTAAATGGCACCAAATGCATACCACATTCCAGTGAGAGAAAGCCCGATTTTATGCTTCTGCTTACATAATATGATAGAAACATCACAATCCAATATCTGAAATGCCTCCTCTCCATTCAAGGCTTCATTGAGATGAATGTTTAATTGGGTTGGGGTGGAGGATTTATTCTGAGGTCTGTCTTCACATGCTTTCACGTCACCTTATAAAGCCTAAAAAAACCAAACAAGGACTAGCAAAACAAAAACCTAGATAGCTTTGCACATTGCCTTGCTGTACTTGTTTAAACATTTGTGCATTGGCAACAATGAGAAGCAAAGAGAGAGATTCTTTGCAATGAATATGACACACAACATGAAAATTACTTGCTGCTAACAAAGGACTATATTTTGTCACGAAGGTTCGGTTGGCTCCTCATTTTCAAGACTGATGGACTGCCTCTTTTTCTATTATTCTTGAGAGTATTATCTATGGTCTCTACACTTTATTCATTCAACTTAATGAAAATGGCTATTAAGATTTCAGTTACATCCGTTGTTCCTTTTTATCTATTTGAACATCCAGATGAAAAACAGGATGTGTTATATTGGGGTAACCAACTCTGAGTAATAACTGTGTCAGGGTGGTAATGGCAGTAAAGGTAAATGCATTAAGCGCAAGTTTAGTGACCTGATACTATTCTCGGAGATGCTTTAGGAGCGCACTAAAGACCATTTATTTTGAGTCCTCAACTGGAAATGAACTCTGTCTGAAGAGTCTGTAACAGAATAAATCCGTATATTTGACCACACTGACAACTGTGCAACTTTTCAGTGAACTAATACAAATAGAAAACGCATAAAAATGCAAAAGCATTGCTACACTTGTCACAGCAAGTGTTACATACAATAAATCCATTAAACAGGTAGCTGGTTAATGACCCGTGCAGTCAGTAGACAGTAGTGAGAAGCCATTAGCTTCATACCAGATTAAGCACTTAGTCAGTTCATTCATTCTTTGTGTGCTTAGCAAACCCTTTGTCCAAAAATAAATAAATATTAATTGTTCTTTTTATATTTTTATGTTGACAAAGAATCTGCAAAATTAATAACAACAACAAAATAAAATAAGTTATTCATGCATAAGTATAAATGTCCTGTAAACTAATACTCATACTAATACTACTGGTCGTTATTCTTATATTATTATATTCAAAAATAACACTTCTATTATTTTTATTATTATTAATAGTAAATACAATCCCGAATAAGTAAAAGTTGGGACAGTATGAAAGACACAAATACAAAAAGAAAGCAGTGATTGCTAAATTTACTTTGACTTGTATTACATTGCAGACAATACAACATTATTTAATGTGTTCCTCTCAATTATTATTGGGGTTTTTTTCTTTTTTTTTTTTTTTTAAATAAACACATATTGCAATTTTGGTTCTTCCAACGCATTTCAAAAAATGTTGGAACAGTAAAGCATTTACAATTGTGTAATGTTGCCATTTCTTTACGCAGCACTTAAAAGATATTTAGGGACTGAAGACACCAAGTAATGAAGTGTTTCAGGTGTAATTTTGTCCCATTCTTCCTGCAAACAAGTCTTAAGGTGGGCAACAGTTCGGGTTCTTCGTTGTCACATTTTGGTATTCAAAATGAGCCACACATTCTCTATTGGAGACAGGTCGAGACTGCAGGCAGGCCAGTCAAGTACCTGTATACTCTTTCTCCACAGCCAGGACTTTGTAATGTGTGCAGATTGTGGTTTTGCATTGTCTTGTTGAAATGTGCATAGGCGTCCCTGGAAAAGAAGGCAGCATATTGTACTGCAAAAAATCTGTTTTTCAGCATTAATGGTGCTATCACAAAAGTGCAAGTTACCAAGAGCACTGACACAACAAGTTACCAAGGGCACTTACACAACCCCATAGCATGACAGACCCTGGTTTTTGGACTTGTTACTGGTAACAGTCTGGATGATCCTTTTCTTCTTTGGTTCGGAGCACATGGTGTCCACTTCTCCCCCAAAAATACCTAAACTACTGATTCATCTGACCACATTTCCACAGTGTGATGGTCCATCCCAGATGTCTCCGAGCCCAGAGAAGTTGGCGGCACTTCTGGACAATGTTAACATCGGGTTTTCTTTTGGCACAATACAGTTTTAACTGAAATTTGTGGATATAACTATGTATTGCGGTACTTGACAAAGGTTTACCAAAGTAGTCCTGAGCCCATGTGGTGATATCGCTTATACATAGATAAATGACGATTCTTGGTGCAGTGCTGCCTAAGGGATCGAAGATCACGTTTGTTCAGCTTAGGTTTGCACCTTGTCTTTTACGCACTGAATTTCCTCCAGATTCCTTGAATCTTTTAATTATATTATGCACTGTTTAAGGTGAAATATCCAAATGTCTTCCTATCTTTCTTTGAGAAACATTGTTTTAAACATTTCAATATTGTCTCACATATTTGTTGGCAATCTGGCAATCCTCTTTGCTCCTAAAGGATTAGACTTTTCTTGGATGCTTTTGTACCAAATCATAATTGCAATCATCTGTTGACATCACCTGTTTCAAATCCCATCATTATTTAACCAATTTACCTGATTACTAGCGCTAAATTGCTCCTGTCCCAACTTCTTTGTGTTGCAGGTCTGTGTAACAGTAAAGGGTGTATATTTACAAATTAAATGAAGTTGACCAGACAAAACATGAAATATTTTGTATTCATATTGTTTGCAATGAAATACAAGTCAAAGTAAATTTGACAATCACTATCTTTTTTTTATTTGAGTTTCTATACTGGCCCAACTTTATCTGATTTGGGGTTAATAGTAAATACTATTAATAGTAAATAAATTATATTATTATAATATTATTATTAATTATATTAATATAAAATATTATATATATATATATACATATATATATATATATATATATATATATATATATATATATATATATATATATATATATATATATAATATTATATTTAAATATATAATATATATAATATTATATAATAAATATTATAAATATATAATATTATATTTAATATATATATATATATATATATATATATATATATATATATATATATATATATATATATATATATATATATATATATATATATATTATATTTAAAATACCCAAGATGAGTTGAATAACACAGATAAATATACTTTTGTGTTGAATTCTCATCAGGTTTCATCAGTCAAAACGTCTCTATGTACAGTATTTACAGCATTTGTTCCTATAAATGCATGTTTTATTAAGTTTTATTAATAAAGGTTTTCATAAGTCGTGTTTTATTCATCTACAAGGGCCTTGCTTGTAGACTATTTTGCAGGAATGATGTTAGAATTCAGCTCCAAAACAATGATGTAGAATTTATGTCCACTTGTATCTAAACAGTGAAGAAAGAAAGAAAGAAAGAAAGAAAGAAAGAAAGAAAGAAAGAAAGAAAGAAAGAAAGAAAGAAAGAAAGAAAATGAATGAATGAATAGAGCAATAAAACTGGTCTCCTATTTTTAAATATAGATGTGTGCTTATTATCTATTGCAATTATGGGCCATCTATGTAAACAGTTTTTAAGCCATCTTCAAGCCTTCTATCGACACATCTCTGCTGTAAATGTATTCTGCAAATGGACATCATTTCCATTTTGCACAGCGAGGAACCTCATTTCTGCAGCAGTCAGATTCTTGACTCAATTTCAATCTCAGTCTGTTGTGAATGCATTTTCAGCAGGGTCATGTGGCCTTGTGGCTCTAATTACTATATTCTTTCCTATTACAGTGGTAGTGTGAGACAGTGGCACCAAGAGCCACATAAATCACTTCACAGACCCTGAGGTTAGACCTTTCAGTGTATTATCTGAGCTGTTTCCCACAAACACTCAACAGCTCTCTGTATTGGTAATGTTTTTTTGTTTTGTTTTTTTCTGCAAGAAAAATCGAAAACCTTCATGTCTTGTCGTAATCACAGGCCTTGAACCAGCATTAAACTTGAACATTTCTCAGATATGATTCATGAAATATAGCATGTTTACACTACAGGAATCTACTGAAAGAACTTTCACTTTTGACGTTTTACAGTAATTAACAAATTGCGATATTTTGCCAGTCCAAACACAAAAGTATGCAAATGCACTTTCAGATCTCCACATTATTTAATGGTCCATTATCATTTCATTTTTAAAAACGCAATTACAGAACTTGATTCATTTCAAAGATGTCTGTAATTGCAGAAGTTTAGTGTTTTGTGACTGATTACATTGTAACCGACGTTGTCGGCAGTTTGTAGTCTGTGATGATAAATACATTTGGCTGCATGATCATAGTATGTTTTAGGCTAAATATAAAGGGATCTGACATCCCAATACTTTCCAAGCAAAGTTAAACCTGACCCTCCAGCCATAGCGATGACTTAAAATGAGCAGATTTGACAGGGGCCCATTATCCGATCTCTTAATCTGGCATCTGTGTTACACAGTGTCAGAGAGCATTTATCCTCGAAGCAAATCAAAAATATAAAAACTAAAGTTGTTTTTAAGCAGTATAAAATCAGTAGCAGGATTTTTCTAATAAAAAATGTGTATAATTGCCTATTACAGTTCTGTTTGAAGATAGAGGTAAAACGCAATAAAATATTTGAAAGGGAAGTAATTATAATTAATTATACCACAGTTACTTCCGCTTTTTGAATTTGGCTGGCTGAAAAGTGTTCATGCACAGACACACAGCACTTGGATTGCCACTGTCTGTTTTGATTTTCCTGTCTGTGTTTGTTTTGCTCAAAGAATGCCAGTTCTTACAATAGTGATGTAATTTTTGCATTATATATATCATTAACAAACAATGAGCTATTCAATTGTTGCAGGATTTATTAATCTGTGTTCATTTTTCTTGATAAAGAACACCGAAGCTTACTGTTAATTCTTAGCTCAGTGCAGTAATTAATATTAATAGCCTAAGGATTGGTTTTAATATTGTTTTACCTAATGTTAATGTGTAATTGCATGAGGTGGGGGACTCAAGTCACAAGACTCACATGACAAATTTGATGACTTGCGACTTGCTTGATTAAAGTAAGGCTTTAGGTGACTTAAAGGGCACCTAGGTTACCACTTTTTCCAGATTTAATATAAGTCTTTTGTGTCTCCAGAATGTGTCTGTAAAGTTTCAGCTCAAAACCCCCATCAGATTTTTTATTATACCTAAGTTACTAATTTATAGCTTTGAGCAGCAGGTTTCGGTTTTTGTGTACTGCGCCTTTAAGGCTAGTCCTTCACGCCCACCATTTCCACGTGCCTGTCAGCGTGCCTAAATCTCCCTTGGCTGCCTCAGACATCAGACAGACATAAAGGAAGAAGATCTCACGTAATGTTTGTGAGAAATACTACAGTAAGATCTTTACCAATGAGTATTTGACGCATTTGTTGTGGAGCTGCAACAACGAGTCAAACACAATGTCGTTACAAAGTTCACGCACACACACAGACACACACAGCGCAGACACGCACACACACAGACAGCGTTTAGCTTTGCACTCTTTTTGCACGCAAATGTGACAGGATACAGGTTAACATCCACTGCTGTATGGATATCTGTTACAATAATGTACAAAATAAACCTGATTTAACGTCCACAAACCGGGACTGAAGCGTCTTGTATAATTGTTCTGACACGCTGCTGTGGTGATGAAGTTAAGCTGAAGTAAATCGCTGTAATTCATTACACACGTGCACTGTTTTAAAACATTTTAAACTTGTAAAACTGACTCTTAATCACATTTGATGATGATTGATGATCCCAGCAAACTGAACAGATCTTTTATTCCTGGTTGCTTTGCGCACGTCCTGTCTTGTCGATATGATTATAAGCGTTACTATGGAGACATGTTAATACGCAGCTGTCAATCAATTTGGTGGGCGGGGGGACCGCACTTCTATGTCAAGTTGCGGTCGGTCTCAAAACCGCTCCAATTCTTCCACCGTTTTTATGTTGTTAAATTGAAAAAAAAGGACTGGGTGTGTTTATATCACCCCAATATGACGGTCTATACACTATATCTACACATATGTCTGTCCAAACAGCTTGAAAAGTAGATTTTTCACCATAGGTGCCCTTTAAAAGTGACATTAAAGTGACTTGAGACTTGACTTTAAGCGAAAGACTTGACAATGACTTGAACTTATAACTATGATACATTCTCTGCCAGTGCTAAATTTGGATAGTGCCACTACTGATTTGCGGAAATAACCAATAACAGTCTACTTCATATGAGATGTATCACTGAACGGGAAACTTAATGCGCTCCTATGGAACATTGGTTTACATGGCCACTAAACAGAGCTGTGACAAGATCTCTGTTACAAAAAACAAATTAAAATTAAGTTGATAGCTAAATGAAATGATCAGATTGTTTTTCCACAAATCATTGACTACTTTGATTTAGATGTAGCAGCATTAAAAGGAACCACACAGAAATGTGACATAATCATATAGAATTTTATTATTAATGTAGACT
The DNA here is from genome assembly GCA_903798195.1 of Danio kyathit. Taxonomy (NCBI): domain Eukaryota; kingdom Metazoa; phylum Chordata; class Actinopteri; order Cypriniformes; family Danionidae; genus Danio; species Danio kyathit. The sequence continues at coordinate 33,905,737 of LR812520.1, read as the reverse complement.
AAAGGTATGATGTAATGTAATTGCCATATTGGTCCCACTTTATATTAGGTGACCTTAACTACAATGTACTAGCATCAAAAAATGAATACAATGTACTTACTGTGAGCATAATGTATTGCAGGACACTTCTGGTGATCTTGAGGTGGGGTACGGGTAGGGTTAGGGACAGGTTTGGTGGTATGGGTAGATTTAAGGGTGGGTTATGATGTAAAGGACAGTCAACAGTGTAATTACAAATGTAACTAGAATTGTACATTTCCTAATGAAAATGTGACTGGGGTTTGCCATGGCAAATCTATGGGGTACAATGCATTTTAATTGGTTGCTAGGGTGTTCTGAGTGGTTGCTAAGCAGTTTCTAAGATGGTGCTAGGGTGTTCTGAGTGGTTGCTAAAGTGTTGCTAGGCGGTTGCTAGGGTGTTCTGAGTGGTTGCTAAGCAGTTTCTAAGATGGTGCTAGGGTGTTCTGAGTGGTTGCTAAAATGTTGCTAGGCGGTTGCTAGGGTGTTCTGAGTGGTTGCTAGGTGGTTGCTAGGGTGTTCTTAGTGGTTGCTAGGCGGTTGCTAAGGTGTTGCAAGGCGGCTGCTATGGTGTTCTGTGTGGTTGCTAAGGTGTTCTAAGTGGTTGCTAGTTGGTTGCTAAGGTGTTGTTAGGTTGTTCTGAGTAGTTCGTAGGCGTTGCTAGGCCATTGCTATGGTGTTCTGAGTGGTTGCTAGACAGTTGCTAGGGTGTTCTGAGTGGTTGCTAGGGTGTTTTGAGTGGTTGCTAGGTAGTTGTTAAGGCATTGCTAGGTAGTTTCTAGGGTGTTCTGAGTGGTTGCTAGGCTGTTGCTAAGGTGTTGCTAGGCAGTTGCTGGGGTGTCCAGAGTGGTCGCTAGGCACTAGCTGAGGCATTACTAGGACGTTGCTAGGTGGTTGCTATGCAGTTGCTAGGGTAATTTGTGTGGTTGCTAGGCAGTTGCTAGGGTACACAGGGTTGTTACTAGGCAAGCCTCACATACATGTGTGATCAATTATTCATACTTAGTAAGCATTTCTAGCAAGTTATAGCACTTGGTTAATTGTTATTAGCATGTAGCTAGTCACTGCTAGCATGTGTAGCATATATGAAGTTCTGTTTGCTAGCATGAGTCAAACGAGCCAATAACCATGTCTGTTCTGATGCTGAGATATATGATAAATGGTTGCTAGGGTACTCTGTTTTGTTCCTATGGGTGTGGTTACAGAGTTAACTTGAGTGAGGTCGGCTGCCTAAGTCAATTGAGCCAACCCTCATGATTTCAATGGCCCCTGTTAAGTCAATGGGAAACTTTGGGACATCCCAGTGCCTCATGGGTACAACTTATACCCCCTTGCAGGGTATGTTTTTACTCAGGCTGCAACCCTTTTAAAATGTTGTGAATCTCATATTTCCACAAAATTCACACTTGGCGCTATGATGTGTCAAATTTGTCCCCATGTCAATGGGATTGCCCCTGTGGGGCCAAAAAAACCCCGACCCCTTATAAAAGTCATAGCCACATACCACTGATAAAACCACACGATTTGATGCCACTTTCAAGGGTCTCGGGCGAAAACTGTGGGGCTAGTTACGTGCCCAAATAAATGCACGGAAAAAGAATAATAAGTATAAAGAATAACAATAGTGGATTTGCCAAAAGGCAAACCCCAGTAACTACAAAAATGAATGACATAATAATTACATGGATGAGTTTAATCAATTGCAAAACATGTATTCACACAATACCTACATTGTAAAATGATTAATTTCAGTGCATATTAGTTAGGGCCACCTTATATAAAGTGGGACCACTGTTGGTCTTAACACATCATATTAGTTATGGATTTTTAATTGCCCTGAAGGCCTTCAGGTTACTGTTTTTCATAACAAATGTCATTTGTCAGGCGATTTTTTTTTATAGGTTTTAATACCATCCTTGTGGTTATATAATATACAAATATACAGGGGTAAGTGTTTTTGTTAATCTATTTAGATTCCACTCATGCTCCTGCTACTCTACAGACCAATCTACTGTCATTTGTGCATTCCTAAGACAAGACTTCAAATAAGTATTCATTCATTCATTTACTTTTCGGCTTAGTCCCTTTATTAAGGAGTCGCCACAGTGGAATGAACCTCCAATCTATCCACCACATGTTTTACGCAGCGGATGCCTTACAACTGCAACCCAGTACTGGGAAAAGCCCATACACACTCATTCACACAGACACTCATACACTACGGACAATTTAGCTTATTCATTTCACCTGTACCGCATGTCTTTGGACTGTGGGGGAAACTGGAGCACCTGGAGGAAACCCACGCCAACATGGGGAGAACATGCAAACTCCACACAGAAATGCCAACTGACCGAGCCGGGGATCGAACCAGCAACCATCTTGTTGTGAGGCAACAGTGCTACCAAATGAGCCACTGTGTCGCCCCTCAAATAAGAATAATATTAAAACTTTCAAATCAGTTGTTGGCGCCAGTTTATTCTACTGATGATTTGGTAGCTTTAATATTATAATAAATGCTACTGCTATGAAATGTTAGTCTGGAACCATAATATTTATTACTAAGAGAACAATTGTTTGGAACAAATTGTTTGCAATAAGTTTCTTTGACATATAAAAAATGGACTGAACTAAAATGTAGGTAACTCAATATTGTTTAATTGAAGAGTTCAGATGCAAAAGCCGCTAAACGCCACTTTCGCACTTCCGAGCTAATGACATTGAGTGAATGCTTTAGGCACGTACTACATGCTCAACAAATATTTTAGCTTTAAATAATCTAAATCACGGCGTCAGCGCATTCAGAAATAACAGTTTGTTGGCAAAAGCCTCTAAACGCCACTTGCATTTGACAGCAAATGCCACTATATCCAGAGAACAAATCAGAAGGCACAAATTGAATCATATGGTTTCAATGTAGCAGCGTGCTGATATGCCGGCTTTTATAAGGAGACTGTTTTATTCCGCTTTCGATTTAGATTTTAAAAGATGGATTTTGATGAATTGGATGAGCCTGTCCAACTGTCAGTGAATGGGAAATGAAAACGTCCCTTACCTTAAAACTTATTATTAACTTATTTCATTATAAGAAAAAGAAAGCACTCTATACAGTCGGAAGTGTAGCATGCATTCATAACGGGCTTTTGCCAGTGACGCTACTTTGAATGAGTCCGATTTACTATAAATTAAACAGCAACACGGTTTCACCAAAGACGAAGTTAAGATGCCGTTCTTTTATCTCACATGGATGCTATGAGGATAAACAAGAGACGAAAAAGAGACCAAGACCTTAAGTATGGTGAGAATGAATGAATAAAAGCTTCTAAAAGTGTCTGAGAAGACATCCCACTTTGTGTTTTATTTGCTATTTTTAAAAAGATAAATATAATGTATAAAACTATACATTATTTATATTACTTCAATAAATTACATTATTTTTTTATTAATGGACAATGCACAGATATTGATGTTTCACTTTGTTTTTACACTACATTATTTGAATCAAGCTTAGTTTACAATGTTTACATTGCTCTCCTTACATTACATCTAAATCCCAAATATCAGAAATGACAACAGATTGTTAAGATTTAATTAATGTCTATTTTTATGTTATTGATAATGCACTTACTTGACAGATTTCATTCATTCATTTTTCTTCTGCTTTGTCCCTGGTTTATCAGGGGTTACCACAGTGGAATTAACCGCCACTTGACATATTTATGTATTTTCAATTTTAGATGGTTTGTGCAATGTGTTTTATGTTTGGTAAAAAATTTTCTAATAGCATCTTTAGTGATTTTTCAGCCAATTACACTGTCTTGTCCCAATGGTGGATTTAGAGGTTTTTGCAAAAAAGAGCAAGTGGGTTTAACTGGTTTTGACGCAAAAGAAAATCTACCTCGCTAATAACCAAAGTATTGTCTAAAGTGACATTTTTGAAAAAAATATATATTTTATTTACTAGCTAATAACCTTTTCATTATCTATAAAATGAAACGTCTGAACCTAATCAGAGGAGCCTGATAGAAATGCTCATTTGCAAAAAAAGAGGTCTGATTAATTTAGAGGGTTTTGCATCTGAACGCTTCAATTGTTATCATACTATTCTGTGTTAAGCATACTGTACATGTTATTCAGGAAAGAGCATGTATACTATAGCATGTCTACTAAGCTAATGCTAAATGTTAAATATGCATGCAGTTGACAATACTGCATACAATTGCTACTCTTGAATGTGATAAAGTCCACACAGTGTGAAAAGCAACAGCAAGACAGCAAGTGTGCAGGGTCAAAGTGTTGACATAGACACAGAATTCATCACAGCGGGTAATGGTCCATTAGACAGTGGGCTAGTCAGAGGCCACTACCTTATTGACATTCAGGGGGGCACGCGGCGCTACAACATACTGGCGGCCTTCTATACTGCTGTGACAAAACACAAGCTCTGCCGAGACAATCACAACAGTGTGTGTTACACTGTGCTGAAATGGAGAAAAGCCTCACAGTGGAAAACATGATAGCCTCTCATTTCCTGCTGATGCCCATCTTGTATACGTGAACACATTGGTGTGTACATATGACTGAGAAAAAGGCACAATTTTTATCATGCCGTGTTCACAAACAAATAAACATTTTTATCCTGATACGGAGCTTTCATTTCAGCCACAGTGTCTGTCTGTGTCTGTGTTTGTGTATATATATATATATATGTATATATATATATATATATATATATGTATATATATATATATATGTATATATATATATATATATATATATGTATATATATATATATATATATATATATATATATATATATATATATATATATATATATATATATATATATATATATATATATATACACACACACACACATGTCTATATGCTTCAGCAGATTATCTTTTACCTTTAATGCCTCGGTACATTGCTTTGCAACATTAATGTCGTTTTGGAAGGAGTCCTATAAATGAACATCATTTTCGTAGCCAGAAGATGAGAAAAAGGATCTGTTTGCAGTTAAGCAAAAGGGAAAATTCCCTTCCGCTTTCCTCTTTGAGAGACACTGAATAGCATCATTAAGCATTTATCACATGGCATATGGAGACAAATCACAAATCTGTTTCTGGAGGGTATAAGTATATAAGCTATAATTCAGGAACCTGGAGAAGGTGATGTGTTTTGCTGTTGCAGGGAGAAAACGGTGTATGTCGTTTTACGTTTTAATGCATGTAAAATTAATTGTCAAGTAGCAGTGCAGCTGCCATGTTCACTAATAAACAGAGTTGCGAAGAGATTGTAACAGTTTTTCATTTTTATTTATGCATTATAATCTTTTTTTATTCCAATCCTGAAACTGAAACATCTTTGCCATTAAAATTAAGAGATGTTTTATATTGGCGATTGCATCAAATAAAATTTACAAAAGTGTTTTTATATGAAGCATATTAAATCAAAGTAAAGTATCTGATTAAGTGTTTCAGATCAATTTTGTAAAAAAAAAAAAAGTTGTGTTAAATTAATTGTCATCCAGTACAACGGATATACTGTTTTTATTTCAAAAGAGAAACACACACATATATATATATATATATATATATATATATATATATATATATATATATATATATATATATATATATATATATATATATATATATATATATATATATACAGTTGAAGTCAGAATTATTAGCCCCACTGAATTATTAGACTGCTTGTTTATTGTTTCCCTAATTTCTGTTTAACGAAAGGAAGATTTTTTAAATGCATTTCTAAACAAAATAGTTTTAATAACTCATTTCTAATAACTGATTTATTTGATCTTTGCCATGATGACAGTAAATATTATTTTACTAGATATTTTTCAAGACACTTCTATACAGAGTAAAGTGACATTTAAAGGCTTAACTATGTTAATTAGGTTAAGGCAGGTTAGGGTAATTAGGCAAGTTATTGTATAACAGTGGTTTGTTCTGTAGACAGTCGAGAAAAAATATAGCTTAAAGGGGCTAATAATTTTGTCCTTAAAATGGTGTTTAAAAAAATTAAAAACTACTTTTATTCTAGCCGAAATAAAACAAATAAGACTTAGTCCAGAAGAAAAAATATTAGCAGACATACTGTGAAAATTTACTTGCTCTGTTAAACATTATTTGGAAAATATTTTAAAAAGAAGAAAAATAATTTTATATATTTATAAAATTCAAAGGGGGCTAATAATTCTGACTTCAACTTTGTGTATGTATATATATATATATATATATATATATATATATATATATATAGATAGATAGATAGATAGATAGATAGATAGATAGATAGATAGATAGATAGATAGATAGATAGATAGATAGATAGATAGATAGATAGATAGATAGATAGATAGATAGATAGATAGATAGATAGATAGATAGATAGAATTTATTGTATTTGAATGGGTAAGAACAAACAAATACTGTATATGACAGAGATGCCCAAGTAGGGCCCGTGGGTCAAAGTTGGCCCATTGCAACCTTTCATTTGGCCCATTATCCCATCTGATGGAAACTTTTTTTGTGGTTGTTTGTTTTATTGCTGAGCTACAAAAAAGCAAACTGAAATGAAATGTTTCAATTGACTGTTGTAATGAATCAGAATTTTAAAAAATGTAAATAGTCACTCAACAGATAGAGGACTATGCAGACTATGCAGAAGACATTGGCGAGCAAATCAAAGCAAAAGCTAGTGTAACTCCATTCTGTTATAAATGAGATTGTTTTTGTTTTTACCATAATACGTTTATTATAAAATGTAAACATACTGTATATATATATATATATATATATATATATATATATATATATATATATATATATATATATATATATATATATATATATATACATATATACATATATATATATATATATATATATATATATATATATATATATATACGTATATATATATATATATATATATATATATATATATATATATATATATATATATATATATATATATATATATATATATATATACACACACACACATATACTGCATAAGTTAAAATAATGCAATGTTTTCTAGTTATTTTTAAATATTATTAAATAAATTGTGAAATTACCCATGCTAACTATATTTACCTTTAGCCCACCACCAAGTTTGGTTTTTGGCCCTTTATATTAAAAAGTTTGAGCACCCCTGGTATATGAAAATCATTAAGTTTTGCTAATAATAATTCATTGATTTATTTATTCACTTTCGTCCGCTTTCGTCCGTCTCAGGAGGGAACCCCAGAACCCCCTCTCCCCAGATCCCAAGGTGTTCTCAGGCCAGCCGAGAGACATAATCCCTCCAGCGTGTCCTAGGTTCTCCCCGAGGCCTCCTCCTGGTGTGAGATGCCTGAAACACCTCCCTAGGTAGGCCTCCAGGAAGCATCTGAAACAGATGCCCGAGCCACCTCAGCTGACTCCTTTCGATGTGAAGGAGCAGCGGCTCTACTCCGAGCTCCTCTCTGGTGACAGAGCTCCTCACCCTATCTATAAGGGTGTGCCCTGCCAAGATCTTGTCCTTTCAGTCATGACCCAAAACTCATGACCATAGGTGAGAGTAGAAATGTAGATTGACCTGTAAATTGAGAGCTTTGCTTTTCGACTCAGCTCCTTCTTCACCACAACAGATCGTTACACCAATCCACCTGTCAATCTCACGTTCCATTCTTCCCTCACTTGTGAACAAAAGCAGAAGATACTTGAACTCCTCCACCTGGGGTAAGGACTTTCCTCTATCCTGAGGATGGCAAAACATATTTTTCCAGTGGAGCACCAGGCCTCGGACTTGGAGGTGCTGATTAGCGTACCAGCCGTATCACACTTAGCAGCAAACCACCCTCAGTGCATGCTGAAGGTCCTTGTTCGATGAAGCCAGCAGAACAACATCGTCTGCGAATAACAGAGATGAAATGCTGTGGTCCCTGAACCGGACCCCCTCCGGCCCAAGGCTGCACATAGAAATTCTGTCCATAAAAATTATGAACAGAATTGGTGACAAAGGGCTTATAATAATAGGAATAATAATACGAAGAAGAAGAAGATAAAATTAAACGAAACATTCTAATTAACACTATGGAAAAATTAAGAGACCACTTGAAAACTTTTTTTCATTGTATTTATAACTCATAATTATGTGCTTTACTAAAAATATATATATTTTTGTTTCTTTATTTCTTTGTACTTTTGGCCCGTTTCCACTGAGTGGTACGGTACGGTTCGGTACGCATTTATGGCCATTTCCATTGTCAAAAGGTATCAAAAAGCGAATGAAAACAAGGGAAGCGGCATTTTTAAATACACAGCCGAGACATTACACCGTAATAAAATATACATATAATAACAAGCCATGGTCGACCCAAGTTTAAACAAATCTTGTCATCTTGATGAACAGCCACAAAGCCAAGAAGAAGACCAAATCTACCCTGTGTCCTGTAGTTGGTTACAAGGCCATCTAAAGCGCGAGTGGTTTCGCTTTCTTGCATGCGCTCACCACATGTCTATATTTGAAATAACGAACAGCTTGAGCTGATGCTAATAAGGTGCACGTGATTATTGAAGTGCTTCTGACATCCAATCTTTTCGGAAACAGACAAACACAAAAGTGACGTGCGAAAAAAGCAAAGGAGAGCCGGAAAAAACAAAGGAACAAATGATTGTTTCAGCAACCTAAAAGATAAACAAACTGCCATGTTTTACTATTATCATCACCTTTTGGACTTTTATTTATTTATTTTATATAATTGCAGACGTTACAGTAGGCTATTTCGCTCGCTCATTGATCTGCAGTTATAATCAAATCCTGTACATGGAAATGTTAGTAATGAACATTTACACACAAGTATTTATGGGTATAAAGCATCTGTTTTGTGAGAAGTGCTTCTCATATGATATGTGAACGGCCAGTACAGCTTTACTTTTCGAGTTTTCTAGCTTTACTTTTACTTCCTCGAGCGAGAATGACGTCGACTGAAATTTTCTGTCATACACCACACATACTAAAAGGGTATCATTGTTACACTTTTGGCAGTGGAAACACAAGCCTGATAAAGGTGACCCGTACTGACCCTTGCTGTACCACTCAGTGGAAACGGGCCATTTGTTTCCTTGTTCTTTCTTTCTAAGTACTGTGATATTTAGTTTAAAATCAAAATATTAAAGTTGAAAATAAAGTATGTTTTAAATACTTGAGATTCCACGTGTTTTATGGGATATGGATAACCAAATGCATTTCTATTATAAATTAATGTATCTACCAGGCCAGAAAATGTTCTCGATGACCAAACAAATGATGTACAGTACGTGACAGCGCAATGTTTTTTAATTTGCTTGGCAGCTTATGCTTGTGTTTATTTTTAATCAGGTTTTTGTCCTAAGTACACCCCTCAGACATTGATTGAATGTCAATGTTGAAAGAAAATGTCGTTGTATGTTTATGGCCGCTGTTCTCCTGAGCTTTATAATGAGATGGGAGACCGCACATCTCATATCTTTTGAATTTGGGGATAAGTGTCACATTGAAATTCTACACTTTGGCATTAGTTAAACATGATGGATGGATGCGGCAACTTGTAATTTATTTTCATGGCCAGGGCAACCGCTCTGAGAGACGAGATCACTAAAGAAGAAGCATTAATCTGGACACTGTCACTCTGGTGGCCGTTTCAGTTACAAGGTCAGGATTGAAGTTCATTAAAAAAATGGCCATAGTGAAATGTTTAGAGAATTTGAAGGTATAATAGTTGCAATTCAAGGATTTGCCAAAAAAAAAAAAAATATGTGTGGGCCTCTTTCTGAAGGGCTTTCAGTGCATTTTACCATTTTATGAACTGGTAATGCAATTAATAGGCAAGTGTACAACTGAACTAAGGTGCAGTACTTAGTAAACCTAATCCATTCATTCAAGAAATCCATTCATTCATTCAGACGGCTGAGACGTGAATTCAAAACCAGTGGTGGTTTAGACCTGTGCTTCTACAGAGGAAAGCACCTCAAGTCCCTGCTGGAGTATTACTGGATGTTGCTTATATTCACAGTCGACACAAAAGGAAATTGCTTTTGATGCTGGGTGTTCTGTTAGCAGCCGTGACATCTTTCATCCTACATAAGCTTCTTTATCCTTTATTACCCATCCTCTTTTAGAAATGAACTCAGGGAATGCCCAGTTCAATGTTGCAAATAGTTACTTCGCTAATGAACGTTCTCTGCGGCTCAATGCAGAGAACACAATGGCAGCTCTATTAAACCACAACACTGAAACTACTCCAAGTACAGCAACAAGCTGTTCCTGAATTATGTTTGGATGTTGTCTTTTTCACCAAATTGGTCTCAAAGAGAACCCTATAGGGTGTGTTCGTTTCTTGGTGCATTTGGGCTGGACCAAGAGAAGAACATTATACTTTTTAGTCCTGGCTCATTGAACGTGCACACTATCAGTTTTAATGCTAAACCTAAAGGCTTCGCACATAAACAGCCAGAGTGGGCTAGCTAACTGTGGTCACCAGTTCAGTCATTACTGATATAGTTCTGCTCTTTGGTGTTTCATGAATCTATTGTTCCAATGAACATTTGCAAACTTGTGTGGTGGGAACTACAGCTCTCGACATGTGGTTAAGCATAGTTTTCTCTTAATAATATAACAGTTGCTTCGTCCCAATTCACATACTATGCCCTAAAAGTTTGTACTTTTTTGTAAAGGAAAAGGGTAACACTTTACAATAACAGTACATGAATAATGATGTATTAATATGTAAACTAAACATTACTTTATTATGAATTAATGATGAGTTAATGTATGCACTAATCATGAACTAACTTGAACTACAACATGAGTCACATGAGTTCATGTGTGAATTACAGCTACCTTAATTACTTGTTAGTCCATGATTGTTTGTTAATTAATGTATTAATTACCACATTAGTTTATGCTTAATTTAACCATCATGAACTCATGATATGTTAATATATAATTATGTTGTGACTTTACTTGATGGGGCACATCATCATTAACCCATTCTTAACTACTCATGAACTCCTTATGCACGTCCAACTAGTCAGTTTACACTGAATAACAATAGAAAAGTGTTCTGCCAACGTCAGCATCAACAGGAGTTCATGAGTAGTTAAGGATGAGTTAATGATGATGTGCCCCTCCAAGTAAAGTCATGACATAATCATACATAAACAGCTCATGAGTTCGTGTTGGTTACATTTAGCTTAAACTTAAATGTTAATTAACACATTAATTAACAACATGTACTAACAAGTAATTAAGGTAGCCGTTATTCACACATGAACTCATGTTGTAGTTCAAGTTAGTTCATGATTAGTGCATACCTTAACTCATCATTAATTCATAATAAAGTAATGTTTAGTTTGCACATTAATACATCATTATTCATGTACTGTTATTGTAAAGTGTTACCAGGAAAAGTATATACTTTTGAGTGTGTAACAAAAGGGTTTGCAAGCTTTTTGGGACATACTGTACTACTTCCTTGTTAACAGATCATTATGTTTCTTAGTTATGAGTCCTGTCAATCATCCACATTTCTTTCATATTTAATTTCCTACCTTATTAGAGAAGCAGCAGCAAGATAATCTGCTAATTTTGAGTCTTTCATGCAGAGAAATCTCCTCAGGTCTTTGGATAATTATGCATTCAAACATTAATGTCCAAACTTGTCTTTATATAAGTTCACGTTGTTGTTGCAGATGAAATATAACACTGAAAATGTGATTTAAATATTTTTCAGTTGGCTAGATATTAATTAACATACAAACATCTTTACCGAAGCCTCTTTACTTGACGGTTGATCTAGCGAATTCGCCATGTTTGTAGTTTATTTACATTTTTCCCTCACGTTTGCCGTTCTAAGCAAATTCATGTCCAACGCGCAATCTATTGTGGGCAATATCAGTGGTTAGAGTATGGATGGTTCTACACTTCAAATTTTTACTGGAAATAGTAAACCATCCGGAAACCTTTGGCATACTCTTTTCAACATAATACAATTTAAAATGCAAATTGGGATGCAGCAAATTACTTATTACTAAAACTACAGAGGCAACCATTTTGACAATTCATACCTAATAACTTTGTTAAAATAAAATTAATAAAATTATTGTACCCTGACATTTTTAAAGATTTAAGTATTTCTGCCTTGAATGACCATAATAGTCAAATTGAACGCATGCATTTCTACGTCGGCTACTTTTCCCTGTGCCTTTGAATATGCATGACTCTGTTTCCTAGCAACCTTATATTGACAAAAGTATAACTTTTTGATAACAAAACCGTAACTTTACTTCAGACCTGTCTTTCAAAAAATTCAAAAGCAGCATGTTCACTGTGGAGTGGTGCTCTACCGTTTGTCAGACAAAGTGAGGTTTAGGTCCATGGAAAGATCCATGAGGAAAGACCAAGATAAGAGTTTATGGCTCTAAAGAATTTGTCTTCAAACTCTTTTAAACGGGTCATAGAAAGAATGATAGAGGAACACACTTCCTATAAACAGAATTTTTTTTTTATTTATAGACAGACCCATACTTTATATGAATTAACCAACACATTGCCAGAACTTTATTTGGGTCACTATCGTGTTTGTACATTTATTCATAAATGTTCCTTTAGCTTAGTTCCTTTATTCAACAGGGGTTGCTACAGCGGAATGAACTGCCAACCTATCCAGCATATGGTTTACACAGCGGATGCCCTTCCAGCTGCAACCCAGTACTGGGAAACATCAATACACACAAACACTCAATTTACCTATATCGCATGTCTTTGGATTGTAGGGGAAACCCAGGTAAACCACAAACATGGGAAGAACATGCAAACTCACCCAGAAATGCCAAATGGCCCAGCCGGGACTTGAACCAGCAACCTACTTGCTGTGAGGCGACAGTGCTAACCACTGAGCGACCGTGTCGCCCCCATGCATTTGTTTTTTAGAATACCTGAATAACTTCATGTTAGCTATTTCATGCCTGCAATTAAATGGTCCTTTCGGGATCTTGTGTACATTGGTGTATCACCTATACATAGATTGTATAACAATGCTGGTATGGTTAGTTTACACACTCAAGACTCTGAATTCATTTTTGACTACACAAACATACCAAGAGTCAAACAAAGGAACTTTTACCAGTTAGATGGAATACAGTGTACCATTGCCCAGCACAACCTCAAGTAGATGTGATCTCTGTAGAAGTTAAAGGTTTCTACACAGTTTCAAACATTTGAGTTGACACAAACAAGGACAGCAGAGGAAGAGTCGTATGCACTGTCCCGGGACCATGTGAGTGGCATGTGTTTCAGCCAGGTCTCACCCTTCTTCCATCAAGTCAGAATACCACTGCTAAAGCCATTCTTTATTCAAGCAAGAAGAACTTCACCAACATCTAATGAACAATCAAGACTTTTATTGCACAACAGAGGTTTAGATTAAGCTTATAGGCCTCTTCATAAAAGGTTTGTAACTTGTTCATTCATTTCCCTGCTTTATTTTGGTTTCATTCATCCATTTTCACATTTCTTCATTTATAATGAATATTTGATACTGTGTATTTATTTATTTAGTCATTGTTTGTCACCTTAGCTTAATAAAACATTTGTGTGCATTTCACATGAGTGTTTAGTTTGTGAAAGTAAATGCTTGCATCAAAGTGGCTTTAAGGATTCCGGTGTTTGCTGCATGCTCTAAGCTTAAGCATCTGATGAAGACAAGTTATTTTTCATAGGCCACTATAAATAACATTCTGAGAATTAATAGAATCAATGCTGAATGTTCCCTGGTGAACTAGTTTGAATTGTAAACTTAATTCTGTAACATCAATAGCATCTAGCTGATTACATATAATTATGATTAATTCATATTTCCCTGTGAGATAATTTTACTACAAGTACAATTTATGTCCTTCATTTAATGCATTTACCCATTTATGTATCTTTAGTTGGGAGATGTAAAGCAATGTTTTGAAGAGTGTGCATGAGTGTACATGCTCTAGTATCATGGCTGAACTCCAGAATATTGTAAAGATATCCACAAACAGCTCAGATTTAATAAGTATTTCATCAGATGCATTTATTCAGATTTTATGACGAATAATTAGTGACATAACTTATATATAACTTGAAAAGGGCTCATGAAATTTCACAAAACAAGGCCGTTCATTTATCTGTTACATCTGCTAAAAGGATCACAGACAGCAGTTAGTGGTATGGGGGTTACCATGTTCATTTTGCCCGTAATCTTGAGTACCTATAGGCCTTACATTTATTTTCTGTGAAAAGTCTCTAACTATTTAGTACTTATAAGAAGAAGATACAGCTTTGCAAATCTCTCTGGAAAATGCCAAGCACTTAAAAGTGTGCCGTCTGTGGTTCTTCGGAATACAACGTCTGGTCAACGATCAACTAATACCCGTGTTATACAACCAAAAACACACTTTTTTAGAGCCCTTCTCAATCACTCCTTCTGCACTGGCCTCTGTGTTTAGCAGAGCCTATCAGATACAAAGTGTGTCTTTTTTACACAGTACTGCCAGCCTCTTCTAATATTGAATGTAAATATGTCTATGAGACAATCTTTCACAATATCTTATTAAATATATCCTACAATAAGCAACTTAGGTCAGCATGGTGGTGCAGTGGGTAGCACAATCGCCTCACAGCAAGAAGGTCGCTGGTTCGAGCCCCGGCTGGGTCAGTTGGCATTTCTGTGTGGAGTTTGCATATTCTCCTCGTGTTGGCGTAGGTTTCCTCTAGGTGCTCCGGTTTTCCCCACAAGTTCAAAGACATCCGGTATAGGTGAATTGAATAAGCTAAATTGTCCATAGTGTATGTGTGTGAATGAGTGTGTATGGATGTTTCCCAGAGATGGGTTGCAGCTGGAAGGGCATCCGCTACGTAAAACATATGCTGGATAAGTTGGCAGTTCATTCCGCTGTGGCAACCCCAGATTAATAAAGGGACTAAGCCGAAAAAAAGAAAATGAATGAATGAATGAATAAGCAACTTAGCCTTAAACATACCTGACATGCCGACTTGAATTGAAATGTGTCTCCATGACACAACTTTTCTCACAATGTCAGTACAACCGCAGTTTGGTATCAAGGATCTCCAGAAGTTCCAACTGATGTAAAAGCTACTTTATCCTGAGTGAAGCTTTTCGGTGGGTGTGCTCTTCCTCTCTATAAGAAGTTTTGCCTTTTCATGTGAGGGTGACATCCAAGTCCATATGAGATCAAAGTTATACAGTGTTTATTTTGTTAGCGCACATTGTTATTCTTCAGGTGAATAATTAATCTGTGCAAGTTAATCCACTGAAAATCTTCAAGCAAAGTCTGACTATTTGCTTCAACATTTCTGCATCCTTCTCTGTTGATGTAAGTTTGAGAGCTTTATTCATTCACTCATTCATTCATTTTTCTTTGGCTCAGTCTCTATTTCAGAGGTCACCACAGAGGAACGAACTGCCAACTATTCCAGCATATGTTTCACGCAGCGGATGCCCTTCCAGCTGTAACCCTGTAGTATTGGGAAACACCAATACACACTCATTCACACACACACGCACACGCAAACGCACACACACACACACACACTCACACACACACACACACACACACACACACACACTCATACACTACAAACAATTTAGTTTATTCAATTCACCCGTAATGCATGTCTTTGGACTGTGGGGGAAAGCGTAGCACCCAGAGGAAACCCACGCAAACATGGGGAGGACATGCAAACTTCACACAGAAATGCCAAATGGCCCAGCCAGGACTCAAACCAGCGACCTTCTTGCTGTGGGGCGACAGTGCTAACCACTAACTCTCAGTGCTGCCCCAGTTTGATGGCTTCAGACACCATTCTTTTCTATTATCAATCTATTCTTAACCATGCCCCTTTAACCATTAGTTTGCTAGAAGGGAACAATTTGGAAGCAAAAATCCCCTTCAGTTTCAGCTGGAAGTACATGAATATACTGAAATAAAAGTCTCAACAACTTCAGGTTCACATTTACTTAAACTTCAAAATAATAATAATAATAATAAAATAAATAAAAAATAGTACCAAGCCAGAAATAAAGTTAGACAGAAATACCTACAAATTGTTTTTTTTCGCACTTAGTCTATGATTCCCATGAGAATCCCACCCTTTTAAATAACTCTGAATGCAGAAATTGCATGTTACTCCCTCTATTATTATGACCTATTACTTTTCTGTATTGCTCCAAGACTAATTTCATATATTTGTTTATGAAATAATAAAACGTTTAGTGCGGTGCATTTTTTTTTTACATTACTTAAGCATCTATAACTTTTTCATTTTGAGCATTATAAACTCTAGATGATGGATAGTAAAGACTAAAGTGTCTTCTTTCCAAAAATACATGAACTGTGAATGTAGACCTAATTATTCAGCAACTGTTATTGTTTTAGTTAGAGAAGGTCATTTTTGAGAAAGCGCCTCTGACGGTGAGGAAAAGAAGGACACTGATATAGTCTCGGAAAACTTTTTACAGAAATCTCATTTTGCATGCTATCTTCATCAAATTTGAAATATAAAGGTAACACTTTATTTTGATGGTCCATATGAGTATTAGTAGACTGTCTGCTTAATATCTGCTGATACTGCTCCTTCAACAGACATTTAACTGACTATAAGAAACTTTGCGAGTACATGCCAACTTACACTAACCTTAACCCCAACCCTAACAGTCTACTTATAATCAAATGAGAATTAGTTGGCATGTAGATGCAATGTAACTTAAATTCAACAAATGAACCATCAAAATAAAGTGTGACCATATAAACTCACGAGACACTTGGCTTTCAATGTATATTTTTTTCTAGGTTATTACATTAGTCTCGTCCTGTGTTTGTATATTAAAAAACAAATATTGAAGACAGTACAATGTTTCTCTCTCATTACTTCATAATGTATAACTTTTCATTTTTTTTTAGAGTGAAACTTTCTAGATGGACCACCGTAAAGCTCAAAGTGTCTTCCTTCCAATGACACATATTTCTGTTTGAAGCTTACTGGGGGTCAAGAACTGTTACTATTTTAAAAAGTTAGGTAGGTGTAAATCCCCAAAAAGTGATCGCTGGCTAACAAGTTAACAATATTAAGTCATGATATAGTCACACTTAATGTTTATGACTTTTTGTCATCTTATCATGGGAATAAAGCATAAGAATATTACTGTGATGTTATGTTTTAACAAAGAGAAAGTTAAATATGACTTGACTGTGGATGAAACATCCCTGGTAAACTGCCTGGTATTATTCAGCATTCAAGAGGAAACATTTCTTCTGTCTGGGTATTATCTCGAAATACTGAAATACTCTGTTTATTTTGAGCTTAAACCTTGGATGGTGTTGATGCAGACACTCATTTTGCTGACAGTGATGGATTCTAATGTCAGCGGCTGTGACAGGGATCGAAGGAGGACTTTATTTCTGTACAGCCCGCTTGTTTTCCAAGGGTAACACTCTTGATCAAAGTGAATGGGTGGTCTGCTGGTCTCATCTAAACTTTCTCTTGCTCACTCAGATCTAGTGAGATCAGATCTACATAATTTAATCCCAACATGAAGCTACAGATACATTTATGTCACATTTGTAAGACAGATGCAGATGCAGTTGCTTTAAAATTTAAGTTTCAGTGAAAACTTTCATTTAAACCAGAGAATATGTTTAATAGTCTTAGAAAATATACAGTATTCACACATTAATATGTAAAGGATGAAATAGTAATCATGACTCCTTAAAGGGTTTATTAGTTTAACTGTGCAGCAGACTTTACATTCTGACACATATTATTAGTGAGTGAGTGAGTGAGTGAGTGAGTGAGTGAGTTAGTTAGTTAGTTAGTTAGTTAGTTAGTTAGTTAGTTAGTTAGTTAGTTAGTTAGTTAGTTGCATTTAATATTGATGATCACACATTTGTTTTTATAGAAATGTCAGTGTAACTGTCACGATCACCAGCGATCTTCACTCCATAGATCGCTGGTAAACATGGGTAATCACTAACGGACTACAAAACCGCCATTTCATGGACTACAACTCCATACATGCACTCCGCTCACACACACATGTTGCTCATCCTGACTGATTGCACACATACCACCGGAGGATTGTCAAGGACTGATTACACACAATATATAAGCAGCAAACACACTCTCTCTAGTTGCCGAGTCTTGTTAACACTTAGTGACATTACAACGCGTTTTCTTTGTCTTGCTTTGATCTTTGCCTCGTCTGTCTGTTTATCCTGTTTGCTGCCTGCCTTGTGACCATCTGCCTGTTATTGTGACTACGATTCTGGATTGCGTTCATACATCTGTTTGCACCCGTGTTGACCATTACTTGCCTGACCTCCTCATTAAACCTGCATGTGGATCCGAACTCTGTTGTCAGTGTCACATCCCTGGTTACAGTAACAAAAGTTCATAAACTCTCATAAATAAAGGCAGCACCTTTTCAAAAAGATGAGTCCACAGTGGTACATCAAAAGTACATATCAGTAACCAAATGTACCTAACATATACCTTTGAGGTACCATTATGGACCCTTCCGGTATAAACATAGGTTCCTTTTGAAAAGGTACTGCCCCAGTGACAGCACCTGCATTTTCATTTCTGAGACTGTAGCATGTCAGGCATATTTAGAACAAGAATCATTTATTGGCATATTAATTGATTGTATTGTAACATATTAAAAACCATGATGACGGATGTTGGTAGATTTAAATGTTTTGCAGCCATATTTTTAAGAAAAGGTCCTGCTGTATCATGACCAATAGGGGCAGTTTTTACAGATAAACACACACATATATATATATATATATATATATATATATATATATATATATATATATATATATATATATATATATATATATATATATTTAATGAATTATCATGTAATAATGCAATTGACTTTTACATGAACCAAGTGACATGTTATGTGGAGATATGTTTCCATTGCTTGTTTTTTTTTTTTTATAAAAATACAAATCTGTGTTCCCCACTGGTGTTGGTTTATTTCCTATAAAAATGTGCACACAGTAGTTGTAGTGTCTAACAAGCCACTAATTCATTATCATTAGCTAAGCGCCATGTTGTTTAAAAAAAGCTCCATAGAGAGGTAACATGCATGCAATTCAAATGACCCAAGAAGATTTTGGGACAAGAGGTAAGGTAAAATGAGAATCAATGTAGGCATATTCAAGATAGCAAGTGGTTATGACAAGCTTAGAATCCAGATCGATGCCAATCCTGCAATACATGCACTTTTGTTTGATAATATCAATCAGGCTTATGGAAATGTGCCTCAATTGTCTCAAGCAAGCCACCAAACTAATATATATAATAATGTTAGAACTAGAAGAAAGTTCCAAAGAGCTGTTTTTAATCTGAAACTCAAAAGGCAACTGTGTGTTTAATGTTGTTTCCTTGAAATCAATGGCAGACGTGCTGTTCCTTTCACTACACTTAAACCCAAATCATGTTATTGTGTTTAAACAGCATCCATACGTGAGACTATTCACTTAGTTCAGTCCTGAAAAAGAAAACACCAACAGTGACCTCCCTTCCACTCAATTTCCTCTATGCTCTCCTGTTTGTGTAAGATGTGTGTGTGTGTGTGTGTGCTGTGCATCCTTGTATGTGTAATAAGCAACCCAGACTCATTCTGATTACTTACCCCTATATGCATTTCTGAACAGAGCAAAATATGTCCCAGGAGCTAGTTTTTTTATTTTGCTGTTTTTGTTTTCGCAAATGTGCCAGAGGCTGCTGTGTATGCTTTTTGAGATCTCAAATATCTCTCGCTAGTGCCATTCGCACCTCACGTAAATCCACCAGGGGCTGCTTTTGACTAAGGGCGTACTCACACTATGTACATTTGCCTTGAACCGGGCCAAAGCACGCTTGTCCCCCCTCCCGTCTCCCCCGACAGCCCGCACTCACATTGCATTCGGGCCTGGGCACGCTCTCAGTAAGCGCTCTCGCTCAGCACAGTGGAGATTTCTTTATTGATATTGTTTAAGTCGTTTGATATGCAGTGACAAGCAGTAAAATATTTCACCGAACAGATCAGCCACTTTTGACGCTCATAAACAATCATAAAGTCCTCGTGCTGCCGGAATTAGGAGGTTTGCTGAATGTGCAGCTGTCGTGCAGTGAAGAGTTTGCGTCTTTAATAAACAATGACAGTTTGCGTTCATTGAACAGTACGAATGATTAATTAATCCATATCAAACAGTCCCTTAAAAGTCACGTCTCGCTTTCAGTTTCGGGCTCAGGCAAGCTTGTGAACCGCGCTCAGGCCCACCTCCTCCAACCGGGCCAGGGCCGACCAAGTGAACTGAGCCCGATTCAGAGCACCCACACTTCTTAAACGATCCGGGAAACGGGCCTGGGCATGGTTCGGATAGCATAGTGTGAGTACGCTCTAACTCACTGACTGATTGACCAACCGATCGATAACCCCACCCTCCCTCTTCCCTAAACCCAATCAATAGTTTTTTGAAAAGCACCTATTCACCCACCCACTTCCCTAAACCCAACCACAGTCTTTTTAAAAGCAATCCTGAAAAAGAAAAGCCCTCGCCTGATTTTCACCATGTTTTCAGATTTATGACATTCTCACCCTGTTATTTACTTGTTTATTTTATTTTTTGGCTTCTGTTTTTGTCTTACCAGCTTTCTGGAATCGTTCTCCACCAGACTCAAACCTGGTAATTGCAGTCAACTCTGCTCTGCATCGCAAGTCCACCGATGTACCGCCTCGTAGCATTCATTTTAATGACGAAATGCAGCCAAGCGTTGGCTTCATAATTCGCGATCCCCAGAAACGTATGTATATGGCTACGTTTTTAGAATGAGCCTACGTTGGAAATAAGCAACATATATGCACATTTTGGACCAGTCTTTCACTAATGTGCTCTTTAAATTAAATAAAGAAAAAAGAACTTTAGACTGACTTTAGACAAGCTTTTAGTTGGTCAATATAGGACTATTTCAGTTGCCTCAAAAAAGCAACACCAAACCAATACATACAATAATGTTAGAACTAAAAGTAGGTTCCAAATAGTTGTTTTTAATCTGAAACTCAAAAAGCCACTGTGTGTTTAATGTTGTTTCCTGGAAATCAATGGCAGACGTGCTGTTCCTTTCACTACACTTAAACCCAAATCATGTTATTGTGTTTAAACAGCATCCATACGTGAGACTATTCACTGGATGTTCAGTCCTGAAAGAGAAAACGGCAACAGTGACCTCCCTTCCACTCCATTTCCTCCATGCTCTCCTGCCCCGTGTGAACCGAAGCTTTGTTCTCTCGGCTCTCTTGCTCCATTGCTGGCAGCGTGGAACATGTGCTGATTATTTCACTGAGAGTTTCCATCACAATCTCTCCCTCTGCCTTTCTTCCCCGCTAATGTCCTCACACCGTCTGCCCCAACAACACGAGCTTCAAAGCAGTAGTAAGCTGTTGTGAATGCCAATCCTGAGGGAGACCTTGCATTCAGTCAGTGCATCAAACGTTTCCCTTTTCTTCATTCCCTGTTTAGCAGCGTGGCTTTTTCCCTTGTCTGAGAATTGCTATTTCGACCCGCTGTCACTCCACTTTGTCTTAACCCACAGCGCTGTTGTCAGATGTGTAGGAGATGGAGAGGTGGAGGAGAATGTTAATATTTCTTCTGCCCTCATCTCTGCTCCTGTCACAGGCCAAATGTCAGAGGAGTGTGTGATGTCTGTGGGACGATGCTTAGAGGATAATAAAGCAATACTGTCAGGTGCTGGATAGAAAGAAGACAAAAAAATACAAGTTGCTTGGTGTAGTGTTATTGTATGAGATGTAATATGCAGTATCTACGGCTGGTTTGACTATTGCTATACTTTATGTTCATGCTTAGTTACAGTAACTGCATTCAGTAAGATTGAGCACCTGTTTTTTTAATAAAATGCTACAAAAAGTACAAATGGGTGAACAAACTGACTGGTGAATCAATTGATTAGGCAGACGGATGTTAGCATAAAGACAAGACAGTTGATAAAGGGCTCCATTTTAATGATCTAAGTGAATTGTCTAAAGCACAAATCGAAGGTGCACTTTGCACAAGTCCGAATCCACTTTTGGTATTTTAAGGATGGGAAAAATGGTTGTCGTGCCCAGTGCATAATCTAAAAGTTTTGGCATTCTCTTGATGAATGGGTTATTGGTTGTAACGTGCATTAAACCAATCAGAGTTCCCTTTAAGACATAGATGCGGTCATACCATGGCAAAATCGTTATATGGTGAACTTTGTAAGAGGAAAGACTGAACGCTTCACTAGTGAGGAAAAAAATCAGCTTGTGAGTGCGAACAGACAATCTATGGAACAATTCCAACAAGGCCCTCTGAGCTGAAGAAGGCATGGGATGAAGTAGCAGTTTTATATTTATGTAGACAATAATAATAATATTTTACATTTGAATCCATTAATTTTTTAGTGAAAGATAAAAACATACTTTGCTTCACCTACAATATTTGTACAACAATATATTTTATGTATGATTGGGCACATACGATATGCTACCACATCTAAATAAACAATGCTGTTTTGCAAACTTTAGAAATGGGTCACCATAAGCATGGACATCTCAGCAACTGTGTAATATGAATATTTTAACAAGGAATTATGCTAAATTTTCTTCAGGCAGTCCTAATTGGTTGCACTTGCTTAGCATTTTACAATTAAGAGGGAACTAGATTCAGATTTAGTTATAGTGTTTATTCCTTATATTTTAGTTTGAAATTTTGACTATTATAGTACATGAGAACTAATGAGAAATTTTGCCATGCAAACTGAAAAAATAAAACAAAAAATAAACAAAAAATAATAATAATAAACAAAAAATAATAATAATAAATAAATAAATAATTATATATATATATATATATATATATATATATATATATATATATATATATATATATATATATATATATATATATATATATATACACACATACTGTTTATACATCAGTTTTGTCTAGTTCTCGAATCTGATTGGCTGATAGCCATGGGATATATTTTGCAATAACAGCACTTGTACAGCCTCCTCACCATTCTGTATTACTTCGCCCACATAGAATGACAGCAGATCAATAAACTCACTACAGTTTGACAAATATTGCAGCTGTTGGACAACATGATGTACTTTTGAGGCTTTTTAAGCAAGAATGTAGTTGTTAGATTGCAACTATGCAGTTTATTTATAAGGATCGTGCCTATTTTAAATATTTATTATTTCGGAGATACAGGGCGTTGGCATCCATTAGCCTGTTATACTGAGCAGAGCAAAGACGGTTGACGTTCTGCCACAAGATGGCAACAGAGACCACATAATAAGCCCTTAGAAGAGTTAAACTCAGCGTAATTTCAAACTACAGCTGATCAAATCATTATTAAACAGGTAAATGAAATTCTAAGTCGATCTCTCTCTTTTGTATGTCGTAGTGCTGTATTTATACCATAGTAATCTGGTAGTGTTTGCTTTGCTTTGGCTTTTTCAGGGTTAACTATTGTGATATCCTGATTGAAACAGAGAAATACTGGGAAATGTCTCTAGACTGATGGCATTTCCTGCCATTCAGACTTTTAATCATAAAATGTGAGCGAAGTCACCTGTTTTGTCATTACTTTAGACATTATGCTAGAGAATCATTCAAATGCTAGCTCTAAAGTGACACTTGTGAATTAGTAACAGTTTCTGCTGTTTTGTTGTCAGCTGCAGATGTGAATGAGTGTTCCTAATACAAAAGGTTTTTTAGATCTCTGTGTTTGATTTTCTTTTTTATATATATGATTATGCAGTCAAACTGTTGTTTAAATGCAATATCACAGTGCAGTGCGATATGGCTGTATATTGTCACTATTGGGACAACGCACGCCTCCCATCAATGCCGATATACAGCCATATCACACTGCTACAAGTGTGATACTGCTCATATATTGTTTGTTTTCCCCATTGAAATTAATAAAAAATGTGAGATACAAACTCAGAATTGAAAGATAAAATGACATTATTTCATTATTATTTAAAAATTTTCTGGTAGAAACAGGCTTCTATTTTTAGTAAAGGTAACACTTAAATTAATGCTTTTTTATATTGTTAATTATAAATAACTGATTACAACCCTGATTCATTCTATAGATTGTACCCCAGCAAAGGGTTTCTAACTTTATGACAAAGTGTCTATCCATGTGAGTGACATAGTGACCGGAGTGTACGCTGTAACAGAAGGCATTAATCACCTGCGCGTTCAACCTGAGAGCTTTTTGATCTGGGCTAGAGGCTAAGCCCTGGCTGCGGCAGCAGGTTTATGTCACCGTAACAAGACAGGTCAGTGATCAATGTCTTTGGCACACTGGTAGACGCCTGGCAGCGGTTGCTCTCACTCTTTCTTCAGTCCTTGAAAGGCCTCATGCAAATCAAACAGAGTCAAGTGCCGCCCAGTACACTATGGTTGCCATTAGAAATTAAGTGTGAAAAAAAAGATATGTCACTGTTAAACTGACAGACTTTCTAAATGTCTTTTATCATGAAAGGCATTGATGGAGCTGTTTATAGTTGCGTGTCAATCAGCCAATGCCTTTTCAGTTCACAAGACAATAAAGCACCTATCTGCATTGAATGGGGGGACGTATCATAAAAATCTCACCTTTTCCATTTTTAATAGCAGTATTCGGGTTTCCGGTGAATCTGTCAACCCCGAAAATGTACTTTGATTTGGTACTATAAGCCTTTCTCTACAAGCCTGAGAAAAAAAAAACCTGCTCAGAGTTCACTATTTTGTGTCCGGTTATCACTGAGTGGTACAGTACGATACGGTATGGGTCACCTTTATCAGGCTGGCACTTCCACTGCCAAAAGGGTACCAATGGGTGTGGTGTATGACAGAAAGTTGCTGTCAACAAAGCACTTCTCACAAAACAGATGCTTTAAACACATAAATACTTGTGTATAAATTTCATTACTTACCTCTCCATGAAAAAGATTTGATTATAACTGCAGATCAATTATAGCCTACTGTAACGTTAAAAAATATAAAATAAATACAACATATATAAACACATACAGACCCTTACAGTCTCCGATATGTTACCAATTACAGAAAAACTACACAGCATACATTTAGTCCTTATTTAGGTTAAAAAACAACATGCAACATAAAGCCCACAGTCAGTGCAAACCTCTCATCTGTATATTTAATCTCCACCAACACATGTAACCTCTGTTAGAATGTAATTCTGTCATTCCGAGTTCATAATAGTCCAAAAGGTGATGATAATAGTTGAACAGGACAGTTTGTTCATGTTTGAGGTTACTGAAAGAATCGTTTGCTCCTTTGTTTGTGTCACTCTCACGTTTGTTTATTTCTCAAAAAGTCTGTTATTTTAAATATAGCCGCACGGTGAGTGCATGCCAGAAAGCTTTTGACGGCCTTGTAAACAACTAAGGACCACAGGGTAGATTCTGCTCTTCTTCTTGGCTTTGTGGCTGTTCATCAAGACGACGACAAGGTTTGTTTGAGCTTGGGTCGACCATGGCTCGTTATTATATCTATATATTATTACGGTGTAATGTCTTGGCTGTGTATTTGAAAAAGCAGCTTCCTTTGTTTTCATTCTCCTGGCTTGTGCACGAGCTAGTGAGGCCAGTCGAACTGTATCATACCGTACCACTCATTGGAAACGGGCCATTTGTGATGTAGGCTAACCACAACACCGTTTCCTTATCTACTGTACGAAAGAGAGAAAGAAAAAGTAAAGAGTCTGAATGGAGGAGGCTCGTTTATTATCCTCACACTCCAGATGGTCTGTTTAACTGTTTTCTCACTAGTGAAGCATTCAGTTTTTCCTCTTACAAAGTCCGCCATGTAAATAGCAAGTGCACCATGGCGTGACGCAACTGACTCTTAAAGGGAATGGGAGATGAGACTCTGATTGGTTCATGCTCAAAACATACCCATAACTCATTAAGAGAATAAGCACTACCCTGTTAGACCAAGCGCCACAGCACAAATTATATTTTTCTGTCCTTAAAATAGCAAAAGTAGATTCGGACACACCCTTAATGCTTTTGCGCCATGCGCTTTAGACTTTGCGTCTAGATCGTTAAAATAGAGCCCATACAGTGCTAAATATATTTTACTCCAGACTGCTTCAACACGAAGGATCTGGCTGCAAACCAGTTGTACATGCAAGCTGACATAGCATGCATGCGTTTAATATGTACACCTAACCCCGCCCCTAACCCTACCCCTCACAGTGACATTACTAGCTCTATTGAGTGCATGTGTCTGTGTGTCTCAGCTTGCATGTGCAAATCTGCAGCCAGATACTATTGGCTTTACCACCAAGAGTCAGTTCATGAAGAATAGGTCCATACCAACCCTTCATACTCTAATTTCATATTCAAAACAACCATATTGTACCCTTTCTGAATATGCTTGCTTGTTGTATGGTAATGTTTCTAAAGTTACCATTATGTCTGACTGTATTTACAGCGAATGTCATTATTTCATCTCAAAAACGCTCACCGTCAGTGTATTTTATAAACACAGACATATTATAAATCTGAAAAGAGCAGTAACATACTAGTCTACTGGTTTAATCAAATCTACTCCTCAACAGCATCCAATAACCATTCAGAAACGTCCTGATTCAATCTATAATTAGTTTATTTGTTTAACTCTTCCTTTCCGTTGTTGTTTGACTCCAGTTTGAACATGTAAGGCGCTAATCCAATACTGCTCATGTCAGTCATTGTGGCGGTGTGAGATTCATTGTGTTGTGTTCATCCTGGAGTGTCAGAATAACACCTAAAGTCTCTGCCCCTCTTCTGCAAAACAACAGCTCATTTGCATTTAGAGGGACACACACAAAATTATATTTCTGACACCCAAATAGGGGCAAGTATTTTGAGCTGAAACTTCAAAGACACATTCTAGAGATACCAGAAATGTATTTTACATCGTAATAAGTTCCCTTTAAGCCTCGTTCTTTTCGTCAAACAAAGTTTTGATTGCTAAAAAGGTCAATAGCTGTTAGCTACTTTGAAAATAAATGTTTTCTGTGAACGTAATGACTCTGACTATCATTACAAAACTATGGAGGCTCTCATTACGAGTAAATCTCTGCATACACTCTTGACCTTTAGTAAATGGTTAAAACGTCTTTGCTGTTGATAAGAGCAGCCGTTTTCTGTAGTCCAATCATTGAGGAAACAAATACCCACCTCTCTGACGGAACGCCGCTAATCTGAGCAAAGAGCCCTCACTCAATCTAATCTCTCTTCATATGGAGCAATACTGTGCTTAGATTTCATGTGAAATAGGGAAAAGCTGATTAGAGAGCATCTAATGGTGGCCATTATCCGGCTCGCACCTTCCAAACCCTTTCACATCTTGCACATAATGAGAACTCTTACAAGGGGAAAAAAAAAGATAATGTAGAGATAATACCAAATATGGACAGTTTTAATAGTGTCTTTGGTAATTGGTCTTATAAATTATGAATAGTCTCGCTGTCATTGTCAGTCTCAAATTAGAGGGACAGTTAATATAGCAAAGCAGAAGAGGTGACAATTGGTACATAGTGTTATAATGGCCTGTAATTAATTGAGGCTATCAACATTTCATGTAGTCAAACCGTTTTAATACATAATTAAACATTAATTGTTTTCTCAAAAAAAAAAAAGAAGAAATAATAATAGTCCAGTTCTTCATACCTCCCTTAAATGATCTAAGATGATTTGGCAGATCCTGGATCTTTTAATCTTGATAACTGATCTCTGGCTAATTTGGTTTTTCAAACAAGTTTGCTAATCAGATTAAAATTTCTGGATGAACTGATCTGAGATCGCTGCGTATGTTGTAAAGGACAGATCTATCAATTGGCTGACAGCACAGCAGCGTAATGACAATCATCTGATTACTTTTCAATTATCCATGTAAGCAAAATGACATAAAACTCGTAGTAAATGGTTTGTTAAATATGATATGCAATAACTTTCCACATTTGTTGTGGGCTGCAGGTTTTAGACTTTGATGTGTCAAGAATATTTAGCAATATATTTAGTTTTACTTTTAGAGCAGATTTTCTTTATTGTAGTAGCCTAATCAAGTTTCTTAATCGGTGTAAGGAATAACTGGCTGCTTAAATTAATTTTGTATTAAAAAAGCATTTTGATACTGATAAAGGTGTCTACAACTTATGCGAAGCATCAAATAAACGTCATATTAGCTGTCAAAATATGTCCATGACTGCATAAATTATTATTCCTTTAAAAAAAAAAGTTGCAAATTGGAATATTGTGCATGTCTGTTCATTCATTCATTTTGTTTTCGGCTTAGTCCCTTTATTAATCAGGGGTCGCCACTGCAGAATAAACCATCAATTTTTCCAGCATATGTTTTACGCAGCGGATGCCTATCCAGCCACAACCCAACACTGGGAAACACCCATACACTCTTGCATTCACACACATACACTACAGTCAGTTTAGCTTATTAAATTCACCTATAGCGCATGTCTTTGGATTGTGGGGGAAAACCGGAGCACCCGGAGCAAACCCACGTGAACAGGGAGAAAACATGCAAACTCCAAACAGAAATGTCAACTGACCCAGCCGGGGCTCGAACCAGCGATCTTCTTGTTGTCAGGCAATCATGCTACCCACTGTGCCACCATGATGCCTGCATGTCTGTTATCATACAAAAATTGTACTTAAGCTGGTATCTTAAAATAGTACGCATTTGTACCTAAAAATCCATAATAATAAATGTTCTCTTAGAAACCTCTTGGGGAGAACCGCACCGTGACAGATCAGACTGATCAAAATGCAGATTGCATAAGTTTTATTTATTTATTTTTTTTTTAACTTATATCTGGTTTTAAATATTATATTTTCGCAAGTGTATATAACTACTACTGTAAGAAAATATCAGCATTTGGTACATACTTTCAGTATTAACTTTGCTTGAAATGACCCGATCTAATCCTGTTTGTATGAAATAAGCCTGCTCCCGAGCAGGTTGTGAGCTACCAGCCCTGTTGCTGTGACAACAACTCTCAGATGAGTTTTGAAGAACAAAATGATCCTGGATTGTGTCAAATCATCAATAACCAAATCCAGCTAATTGAGTAATCCACGTACGAAGAACGGACGCCAGTTTGATTATTTCTGTTGTATAAAAAGGTTTTCATCTGTGCCAGTGGTGTAGTGGTTTTTTACTCTGCTCCCCATGCTTTCCTGTCAATACTCTATACCAGTGTATTTCAACCACATTCCTGGAGGACAACAAGCTCTGCACATTTTCCATGTCTCCTTAACCAAACACACCTGATTTAGATCATCAGCTCATTAGCAGAGACTGAAAGACCCAAAACATGCAGTGTTGGTGGTCCTCCAGGAACGTGGTTGAGAAACACTGCTTTATACTGCCCTGTCCATTAAAGGTGAAAACCCCGAAAAATTATTAAAAAATAAAAATGTTTGCAAACTAAAATTTTGTCTATTTTCTTTTTTTTTTTTTTAAATGTTACATTGTTATTGTTTTAGTAATCAAAAAGCTTGTATAATTAACTGGATTAATTAATCATATAATATCATTCATTCATTCATTTTCTTTTCGGCGTAGTCCCTTTATTAATCCGAGGTCGCCACAGCGGAATGAACCGCTAACTTATCCAGCATATGTTTTACGCAGTGGATGCCCTTCCAGCTGCAATCCATCTCTGGGAAACATCCATACACACTCATTCACACTCATACACTACAGACAATTTAGCCTAGTACCCAATTCACCTGTACCGCATGTCTTTGGACTGTGGGGGAAACCGGAGCACCCGGGGGAAACCCACGCGAACGCAGGGAGAACATGCAAACTCCACACAGAAACGCAAACTGACCCAGCCGAGGCTCGAACCAGCGACCTTTTTGCTGTGAGGCAACAGCACTACCTACTGTGCCACTGCGTCGCCACGATCATATAATATCACTTAAAATGATTAATTACTTAAAATTACATTATAATATTTATGAATTTAAATAATAATTTAGTTAATGCGTTTAGTGAAAGGTAATAATTGTAGAATAAACATTAAACACAGATAGATAGAAAGATAGAAAGATAGACAGACAGAAAGACAGAAAGACAGACAGACAGACAGACAGATAAATAGACAGACAGACAGACAGACAGACAGACAGATGATAGATAGATAGATAGATAGATAGATAGATAGATAGATAGATAGATAGATAGATAGATAGATAGATAGATAGATAGATAGATAGATAGATAGATAGATAGATAGATAGATAGATAGATAGATAGATAGATAGATAGATAGATAGATAGATAGATAGATATCCTTCCTGGCCTATAGTTGCGATAATTAGGGTGCAAACTAATTTTCCAGGGGTGGCGCCGTAGCACAGTGTGCGGCACAGCAAGAGGGTCGCTGGTTAGAGCCTCGCCTGGGTCAGTTGTCATTTCTGTGTGGAGTTTGCATGTTCTCCCCGTGTTTGTGTGGGTTTCCTCTGGGTGTTTCGATTTCCCCCACAAGTCCAAAGACATGTGGTACAGGTGAATTGGGTAAGCTAAATTGTCCACAGTGTATGAGTGTGAATGAGAGTGTATGGGTGTTTCCAAGTGATGGGTTGCAGCTGGAAGGGGATCTACTGCGTAAAACATAAGCTGGATAAGTTGGCGGTTCATTCCGCTGTGGCAACCCCTGATTAATAAAGGGACTAAGTGGAAAAGAAAATGAACCAACGAACAAATTTTCAAAAGTTATTTCTTAAAGTAAAATTCTCCAAAGCCTTCAATGCTTTTAAAACGGTCTTGTAGACGCACGTGCCAGAAAGCCTGTTTAATCCATTTTAGAACATTAAACTGTCTAGTCTGGTTTGGTGGATGAGCATCATCAGCATCACCGTAGGCTGTGTTGAATGAGATTGTACTGTGAGCTCCAACACTGAACCATTAACTGACCCTGCCATGTTAACATGCATCCTCTGCCATCATATCTCACCCAAGGACATTGTCATTCCTCATATAATTTAATGAAGTCTTATCCTGAGTTTCAGTTCAGCTCCAAATTAGCTGTTTCTCAGTCTTTTATCAGGAAATAATTGTGCAATGCCCAAGATGCAACTCAACAGAAATTGGCTTTATTAGCTATGCAGGAATGATTAAGCAAAAGCTTTTGACCTAAAAATACTTAAATCCAACAGTCTGCATGCACCTTGATTAAAGTCTCAATTAAAGGCTAGTACAATTATATACAGTATTGTACTTCTTGATTTAAAAATAAAATAAATAAAACAGACCATGCAGAACAAGTCGATTTTTTTGTTGCAGTTTAAAATTCAGAGGCAACTATCATAGTTTGACAGTTTCCATCTGGATTTTCAAAATGACAGAAACCATTGAGGCGTATAAAGACACTTTTGGTGGATGCGTTTTAGTCTTTAAAATGTTAAAGTGATATGTTCAGAATGTTCTGTTGAAGTGCTACAGAGGAGAGTAAATATCTGCACTGAAAGTTAAATGAGAAGAAGGCATACATTTGCATTTAGTGAAATATCTACTGTACAGTATAAGACTCTTAAAATTCCTTCAAATCGGCTGGTGGCAAATTCATTTGACAGCATAGCACTGTTACATATCCAAAAAGTGAGGTTATTTTAAAATGGAGCTCTGTAGTGTGTGTGTGTGTGTGTGTGTGTGTGTGTGTGTGTGTGTGTGTGTGTGTGTGTGTGTGTGTGTGTGTGTGTGTGTAAGTGTGTAAGTGTGTGTGTGTGTGTGTGTGTGTGTGTGTGTGTGTGTGTGCATTACTGGTTAGTAACGTGATTGGGATTATAAAATTTGATTTAAAAATTTAAATACATTTAATATGTTCAAGAATTCATAATAATCATACTTTTAGAAATGTACTTTATTCAAAAAATAAAATAAAAAATAATGATAATAATAATAATAATTAATATTATAAATAAATAACAGAAATCTAATCCTAAATGTAACTGGTAAAAATGTAAAGACACAACTGGAGTGATATGCTATTACATCTTTTGCTTGAATATTAAAGACAATTCTATAGAATACAAAAAAAATATGTTTTATGTAATTATCTTTCGTCTCAGACCCGACTCATGGCCAAGACTTCCTTACCTCCCTGACTCATCATCTCTTCTTTTTGCTTCATAGCCATGCTTAGTCAAAATAAGATCATTATCATATTATAACTTTAGTTTTGTTGACTTGCAAAGCTCGCTGCGTGCCGACACCTCTGCATAAAAGGTTTCACAGCACATAAGCGGTGTGTATTTTATCGGCTTGCATGTAAACAACCGATATTCACACCGGGAGCAGAGCAGTGCGTGAGGTGGGAATGGGTTTGGTTTTTGGTTTGGACGGGAATGGCTTTCTGCGCGCATGCGTCAGTTTGCTTTCACTAGCGTTGTTACGGTTGCACATAGAGAATAACAAACCTGCACATGCAAATGGTGCCAAATGTGAATAGACCCTAACGTCTTTATTCTGGGATTACTACTCTAAATTAATACACTTGCATAAAGTAAATCATATGTCAAAGCTTTTACTGCGGCTCGTATTTTTTTTTTTAACCGTCTCCCTGTGCCCCCTCCTCAGCAAGATGCCGCCCTGTGCAATCGCCCATATTCCCCACGTCTAAATCCGCCACTGATTACTAGTATAATTACTATACTGTCTTATGACTTATTTGTTTATAAATGTTTGTCAAAATATTAAAATAAAATACAATTATAAGAATAATATTAATAATAATTCATTCATTCTTCGGCTTAGTTTGTATTTCAAAGGTCGCCACAGTGAACAGTCAATGAACTGTTAATTGTTTCGACATATGTTTCATGCAGCGGATGCCCTTCCAGCCGCAACCCAGTTCTGGATTTTTTTTTTATTATTATTAATTAATTAATAATAGCAATAATAATTATTATTCCTTACATTTACATAGTGCTTTTCTGGACACTCAAAGTGCTTTACTCATTTTTAGGGGGAAACTTCTTATCCACCACCAGTGTGCAGCATCCACTTGGATGACACGACGGCAGCCATATTGCAGCAGACCCCACACCACACACCAGCTGATTGGTGGAGAGGAGACAGAGTGATGAAGCCAATTATGATATGAGGATGGTTGGGAGGCCATGATAGACAGAGGCAAGTGGGCAAATTTGGCCAGGATGCCGGAGTTAAACCCCTAAACCCCTCTTTTTCAAAGGACATACAGGAATTTTTAATGACCACAGAGAGTCAGGACCCCGTCTCATCCAAGCGCTCTTTGAGCCGTACAGAGTCCCCATCAATATACTGGGGCATTAGGACCCACACAGACCACAGGTTGTGCACCCCCTGCCTGTCTCAGTAACACCACTTCCAGCAGCAACATAGCTTTCCCATGTGGTCTCCCATCCAGGTACTGACTAGGCACAGCCCTGCTTAGCTTTAGTGGACAACCATGTGAGAGTTGCAGAGAGCTATAGCTAACAACAACAACAACAACAACAACAACAACAACAACAACAACAACAACAAAAATAATAATAATAATAATAATAATAATAATAATAATAATAATAATAATGCTGTGGTGATGCAGTAATCCACACATAATTCCTTTTTGTACATAATTCACCATATAGACGTCATTCTATACTCTTCTTTCAGGAAGCATTTGCTGTCAATATTTCCTGACTAAGTTGTATTGTCATTGAAATCACAATGCTTTGTTTGTTTGCTCAGTGTTTAACTGAAGATTTCATTCCTCTTTAAGGACCCTAGTGTTGTGATGGCGTTTTTTTTTTTGGTTCACTAAGATGGTGCATGGTATAAAGCGTCATGTTGTCTTTGACGAAAACAAGAAAATAAGAACAAACAACACACGCATTTGTGTGCTCAAATAGAAAGTGCATCTGTGACAATTTATTGACCCTTTCTACAATGCTATAATAATAATAATAATAATAATAATAATAATAATAATAATAATAATAATAATAATAATAATACATGCAATTAAAAATAATAATAACATATCTGGTATTTTTGTATTTATTAATGAAGCCAAGCCCCTTTGACCTCAGATATTTAGACACCCCTGATATTTAAGGCTAATATTTCAATAATTGAACAGCATATTAACATGCTTACAGTAACATTCTAATTGATTCAATATGTATTTCCTAATAATTCATGAAGAATCAAGACTGAATGCAGTTTTCACTACAGTTGGACCCTGTAAAATCTGCCAGTGATTAAATTATATAACTGATAAATGTTATTTGTATTTCTTTTAAACAATCTTATATAATCTGGTGCTAAGGCAAAAAAAAATCCTCTTTTAAACATTTATCACTCTCTGTCTGCTTTCAGAGTTTTTGAGCTTCACTTTACAGCACAGATTTAAAATATATTAGCCAGTTTTTTTTTTCCAAAGTCTCTTTACATAATCCTGCAATCCGCTGTGAATCCTGCTTCATTTAAGATGAATGTGCAGCAGCATTCATGATAAGCTGCTTCTGTTCTGACATGTATGCATCTGAATATAATATACATAACTTTTATCTATTTATATCATATTAACATTGCTCAGTGATCTTAAACAAAGGCATTTATAAAAGGAGATATTTCTAGCCTATCTCTGATGTCTCATGTTGCCACAGAATATAAATGTTCGCTTTGAAACATGTGAGGAGACTTGATTGTAAGAACTAACCATTTATTTCCATATGATTATTCTTTAGAGCATAAAACTATTTAGTGATTCACCAAGAAGAGAAAGAGACAATTGAGATCCTTCAGTCACAGGAAGTCTAATATGTGCTTTCTGTGAATTAAATAAGTCACACAAATAACAGTGAATCATCTGATCAACAAACCAAAAACAAAAAAACATTAATTTGATGCTTTTTATTTCTGCTTTCATTTCAGCTGCAACTGATTAGAGATCACAATGTCAGGGTTATTACAGATCTGATCAGACAGTTGAGACACCACCACAGTGCTGTTTTTTTGAATATGAATATACAACAGACTATATATAATTCCTTCAAAAAAAAAAGGGAATAAAAATGTCATCATTAGAACATAAAACAACAATTGGCTAAAATAATACAAAGGCAATGGGCAACACGGTGGCTCAGTGGTTAGCACTGTCACCTCACAGCAAGAAGGTCGCTGGTTTGAGTTTCCTCCGGGTGCTTCGGTTTCCCCCACAGTCCAAAGACATGCTCTATAGGTAAATTGAATAAACTAAATTGGCCGTAGTGTATGAGTGTGTGTGAATGAGTATGGAACTGTATATACCTACAAGTTCTCTTAGAAGATTACAGTATATTCAAACTTCCACTACACTGTCATCCTTTTAAGTCACAGATTGTTTTTAAGACCTTGATTTTAACCTTCAAAGCAGTGCATGGGCTAGCACCTGGTTACATTTGTGACCTGGTGACTCTTGCCATTCCAGCCCGCAGTCTTCGTTCGGCATCTGGACTTACCCTGTATCAAAGACCATGACCATGACTGTAAACTCAAGACCATGGGTGGTAGAGCTTTCTCACACAGTGCGCCTAAGCTATGGAATGCCCTACTCATCCGCTTCTCTGGACTGTTTTAAGGAATTTCTTAAGACTCACCTTTTTAGCATTGCTTTTAACTGAGGATGTTTTTAACTTTTTTTTCTATCTTATGGTTCATATTCCTATTGTTTTATTGCATCTTTTTTATTGTTGTGCTGTTTCTGCTATTGTTGGCATTTTGCCTTGTAGCTCTTTGAGTCTAAGAAAAGTGCATTTCAAATAAAATGTATTATTATTATTATTATTATTATTATTATTGATGTTTCTGAGTACTGGTCAAGGTCAACTTTATTTATATAGCTCCTTAAAACAAGATGAATATTGACTAAAGTGCTTCACAAACATGGTAACATTAATTAACAGTTAGAAAAAATGGGACAATATTTGCTACAATAAAATTTAAAAGCTAAAAATAAATTAAAAAAAAAATATGTATTGACCATTTTGAGGGATGTAAACAATAACAATGGTCCTAATGTATTTCCCTATCTTACATTTTTCATATCTATACTGTAGCTCCCGAGAATCCTAAAAGGTCCACATATTTATGAATAACATTTCGACAGCTGTTTTATCGTTGATATACTATTGAATTGCCTCTTGTTACAGTTATTAAAATAGTTTGACAACAAGCAGGAAATGTTCATGGGCCAATGACATGACCACATTGAAATGGTCTATAATCAGTGAGTCCTAAAAAATAAGAAAAAAAAAAACTAATTTATATCAATAAGCCAGAGAGAAGAGGCAGGTTTTGACTGATTTTTAAAAAAAACACTTAATGTAGTTCAGGCTCTTATTTCTAGAGATAATGTGTTCCAAAGTTTTGGAGCATAGACTGAAAGGCTCTGTCTCCAGATACTGTATATAGGATGGGGCAAGTCCATGTAGAGCTTTAAATACATACGTTAAAATTTTGTATGGGAGAAATATGTTCTCTCGTTTTTGTCCCAGTCAAAAAATGGGCTGTAAGCGCGAGAGTGATGACTGACTGATGCCAGTGTACATCGCATTACAATAATCAAGCCTAGACAAGATAAAAGCGTGAATATTAGTCTCCAAGTCTTTAAAAGGAAGAAAAAGCTTTAACTTTCTTAGTTGCTTTAGTTGGACGAAACTGGGTTGCAGCTAAAAAAGGCATCCGCTGAGTAAAACATATGCTGGATAAGTTTTCTGTTCATTCCGCTGTGGCGACCCCTGATTAATAAAGGGACTAAGCCGAAGGAAAATGAATTAATACAAAGGGAATGCAATTTTCATTGTTTTAAGACATGTTTATAGTCATTTTTATTCAACCAAATACCAATTATGTAATTTAAGAAGAGTTTGAGAAAAGCAATCTAGAAAGAGAAATGTTTTCAAGTGTATAAGTATAAAGGTATGTGCATTCTTGCTGAGAAAATATTTTGAACATCGACATGAAGATTTATTTTTTAAAAGGTCTAAATTGGATCACAGAATCAAAAAGAAATCTGAATCCTTAATTCCGTTTTATAAAATATTATTCCAATAAGTTACTGGAAAGAATTTCTAATAATGAACACGTCCTTACATTTATAATCTCTTATAATTTATATATATATTGCCCATTAAATATCTAAAAAAAAAAATAAAATACAGTTATTCACATTAACAAATTTTGGTAACACTTTTAACTACACATATGAATGATTTATTAAGCATTAGCACATAGTTAATTCATTAACTGTTAAGCATTAACTCTACATTAACAGATGTTAGTAAGCAGTTTATAACTGCAGATACAAATGCTCTATTCTTGACTTATACCTTAATGTGCTTAATGATTGTATTTTTATACTTTAAAAAAAAAAAAATTCATTACTACATTAAGTATTGCATTATTTTCAAACCAGTTATTTGAGAGAAGTTGCTGTTTATTAAAGATCATTCAGAATGCATAATTTAAATTAATAAACTATTCAAATGAACTTTTATATATCTTATTATTCAGGCATATATTCATAAATAATTTGTATGTTAATAAATGCTTTATTAACTCAACTTCATCCAGTTTTGTGACCCAATTTAAAGTGAGGGCTATTTATGCTTTATAAATCCCTAATAAATGACAATTAAAGTCTCAGTTATATTACAAGCAAAAAAAGAATATAAATGACTTTATTCATTTCTATTCATTTAAAGATGAAACTGTAGTTCAAATGAAAAATAAATCGTTGCAATCTTAACTAAAATACAATTACTGTGCAGTTTAAACATCACTAAATAACTTTGAAATGTTGCATCGTCACCTTAGTATTAAAATGTTCTATCTGACATTTTTGTCAAAATTGAGTTGACATATTCTTATTAAATGACAACTTATTTACATTATGGGATGTTTTTTTATAAGTTGTTAACATTTTAAGACTTTTTATTTAAAAAACAAATGTTACGCACACACTGTTTGCTATGGAATGCAAAAACTTTGAAGCTCAATATCTCAAAATCATTCAGAACGCAGCTAGAACCAATTCCAAGGTGACGGTATTATAACATTAAATAAATTAAATAACATTAAATGATTATATTGTTGTTTTATCCAGTTATATGCTATATTTCGACACTCCTGTTATTTGACAATGTTTAAACTTTGCAGTAGTTTTTCTCTGTAGATAAAATGCAAAGAAGTATTGTTCATTTGATACTGAGCCTTTAATTATAAAGCATAAATAGTCCTCAATAGATTAGGTCACAATGAAGTTGAGTTAATAAAGCATTTACTAACATACAAACTAACTATTAGTATATGCCTGAATAATAATATATAAATGTTGATTTGAATAGTTTGTTAATCATTTATTAACTCATTTTGAATGATCTTAAAACCCCCAACTACTCTTAAATACAAATGATTTGTAAATAATGCAATACTTAATTTAGTAATGAAAACATAATCAGTAACAAAGTATAAAAGAACAATTATCAAGTACATTTAAATATGCTTAAATAGTCAAGAATACAGCATTATAAACTGCTTACTAACATCTGATAATGTAGTTAATGAATAACAAATAATGGATTCACTACATGCTAATGCTTAGTAGATGATTTATAGTGTGTAGTTTTTAAAAAGTGTTACCCAATTTTTTTGACAATCAATCAATCAATCAATCAATCAATCAATCAATCAATCAATCAATCAAGCAATCAAGCAATCAATCAATTTTTAGTATTATTATTATTGTACTCCTCGTAAAAAAAAAAAAAGAAAGAAAAAATACAGGTTTGTAACAACATAAATGTGCATTTATTGACAGAATTGTGATTTGTGAGTGAACCATTGCTTCATTTAGACTGACATTTCAGATGAATGGCTCTAATTGCATGCCATGAAAATCAGTGGTTTAGCGGAGATCACATAATTCTATAAAAATGCTTGACTGAACAATTTTTCATACTGTTCACAGAGCTAATTTACAGCAATATGCAATAAATACATTTCTCCCATTGTATAACCAAATCCCAGCATTTGTAAGCACTGAGCAGCTGTAATCACACACTTACACCTGTGACTAAAATCAAGTGAGAGCAGGTCCAAGAGCACAAAGTTGACCTTTACTTCATTTATATTTAGATCGATTTCATCATCTTTAGCGCAAAAGGTTTATCCAGATCTCTTTTTACAAGAAGCTCCTTTCAACCTTTTGCACAACATGACATTTTCATAACAATTTGTGAGTATTTTTTTTTTCATGCTACGTTGCTCACCTCAATGCTAAAATGGGTTTTGTTCTGGTTTGACATGTTTCCTGCTTTAAACAAGAAACTGAAAAAGAGACATGAAAGGATGTTTATATGACATATTATATATTTTGTGTCATGAACCAGATAGTGCTGCTTTATCTCTTTTTATTTAATAGGGTCACACTGATAACATATCACATTCACATTATATGTGAAAGAGTCACAAAAGAAGACATTTTTAAGAATAACTATTAACCAACATTAAAATCCTATTGACTTCTATTCATAGTTTTCACGCTGAACCCTTATATACTGCTCGCCCACCTGGAGAGTAAAACTAGCTTTGCTTTAATCTGCAGCATTTGTTAGGTTTGCACTAATTGCTAATGTATTAAGACTGCGATATTAAAAATCTATCTCAATTCTGATCCAAACTGCATGCGCTTGAACAGATTCACCCAAAAATATGAATGTAAAACACTTCATTTGTTAAGCTTTTCCCCCATATGAAACCATTATAAAAGAAAGTGCCTAACCCCTTAATCAAAAATGATGGCATTTTTCATTTTTTTAATGTAAATATATACATCTTCAATAGAGTGGGATGACATTTGATGATTTTTATTGCATTAATGTAAACATACTTAAACTAAAATTAAAATCATGACCAATTTGGATATGTTAAAGGGTATAAGTAATAAGCAGGTGAATGAATGAATCAATCAATCAATGCCACACTTGGCTGTTTCACATTCAAAAATGCTTGAAACACGAAATAAATGGGAAATATGAATTTTTTTTTAAAAAAGTTTAATTATTTTGCAATAAAAAAGTTTAAAAAGTATTTAGAAATGTCAAAATATTTATCTAAATGCAAAACCTACTGTAAAAAAAAATGTACGGTTGCACACAATTCATTCATGTTGTTCCATTGCATGCAGCTCAGATTGCATCTGCATCCAGACCCCTCTCATTATTCATTTATTTATTTTCCCTCTGCTTAGTCCCTTTATTCATCAGGGGTCGCCACAGTGGAATGAACCGCTAACTTATCCAGCATACGTTTTACACAGCGGATGCCCTTTCAGCTGCAACCTGGGATACATCCATACACACTCATTCACACACTACTGCCAGTTTAGTTTATTCAATTCACTTATAGCACATGTCTTTGGACTGTGGGGGAAACCGGAGCACCCGGAGGAAACCCACCAGCTGGGACTCGAACCAGTGACCTTCTTGCTGTGAGGCGACAGTGATAACCACTGAACCACCGTGTCGCCCCCCTTTCATTATGTTAATGAAACTAATTTAAGTAGATGGAACATAAAACAATTAGGTTTTCCAGAAAATCTCTAGAATTGTTTTGTTTAAGCTTATTTTAAATCAGTAGTAGTACAAGCAGCACCAATCATTTTTTGAGTGTATAAGGTTTTACTAAAAAAGTAATGAGACATAATGTGTAAAAACTGTTAAATGCATTCACATAATAATGTTTAGAAAAAATATAAATCATATTGCACAGAATGTCAAAATCGGTCAAATTTGAGTCAGTAATAAAAATTATAGAACAGAAAAATCTACCACATGGAGGCAAGTGTGATATCTCAATGAAGAGGGGCAGGAGGTTAATGCTGCATGACCTAAAGAAACCACTAATATAAGTTCACTTCTGCAGACGCTTCATCTAAACAAGATATGACCACTGTGACTGCAGTGTTCATCTATTTCTTTTAAATAATAGATTAACAATATAATGTGATCATCTGTAATTATATATGCAAAACATTACCAATCATTGCAATGACCTTGAATGTCTTGAATGTGTCACACCTAGTAAAACAGAACATTTCAGTGAGGGTCAAAAACAGATGATTGATTGATTGATTGATTGATTGATTGATTGATTGATTGATTGATTGATTGATTGATTGATTGATTGATTGATTGATTGATTGATTGATTGATTGATTGATCCATTGATCAGTCGGTTGGTTGATTTTTAATCTGACTAGCATTATAAGTGTGAGAACATCATAAAAAATGCAATTCACAATCTCTAATGCATTAATACATGTGCATTCATTTTGTAGGCTCATTTGCTTGCATCTTGTGTGCATCATTAGTAGGGTGCATATTATCAAATGTGACCTTTTAGTACTAGACTTAACAAACATTAGGCGTCATTAATTGTTCTCCACCTCAAGTGTTTCAGAATGGTCTTTTTTTGAGAGGTGATCAAAATATTATTGACTATAAACAAAAGAAAGCACATTTTAAACATTTTAATTTGGGTTCTACAGAAAGCAGATTTAAAATGACAAAATATAATATAATATAATATAATATAATACAATATAATATAATATAATATAATATAATATAATATAATATAATATAATATAATATAATATAATATAATATAATATAATATAATTCATTTTCTTTTTGGCTTAGTCCCTTTATTAATCCGGGGGTCGCCACAGCTGAATGAACCGCCAACTTATCCAGCACGTTTTTACATAGTGGATGCCCTTCCAGCCGCAACCCATCTCTGGGAAACATCCACACACACTCATTCACACTCATACACTACGGACAATTTAGCCTACCCAATTCACCTGTACCGCATGTCTTTGGACTGTGAGGGAAACCGGAGCACCCGAAGGAAACCCACATGAACGCAGGGAGAACATGCAAACTCCACACAGAAATGCCAACTGACCCAGCCAAGGCTCGAACCAGCGACCTTCTTGCTGTGAGGCAACAGCACTACCTACTGTGCCACTGCGTCGCCTTATATAATATAATATAATATAATGCTTTTTAAAATATAAACAATATATAACATACAATGCACATTATATACATGTGCAACGAGATTAAGTGAATGATGAGTACATTTGCAAAAATAGATCGTTAATGTAATAAAACATATCATGACATATTATATACAATAGATAATGATCATGTTTTGAAAAGTTCGTTCACAAAAGAGGATGATTTATGATTCATTTTTATGAAAAATAATCATAATGTGAATCGGGAGTGTTTTTGCAAATGGATTGTTAAAATGAGGGAACTATCCCTTTAAATGATTTATATCAGAGGAATGTGTCTTTCCTCCGCCTAGAGTTGCTCTCATGTTATCAGCGCTGCAGTGTTAGATCTCGGCTCTTCAGGCTTAGAGTTAAATGTCTGCCTGTGGTCAAATGGCCCATTACACTGTCTGCTCTT